>NSMO01000078.1:0-49534 GCA_002588565.1 Coelastrella sp. UTEX B 3026
CCATGTAATCTTGTCTTTTGTCCTGCATGCCGCCATGAGTGTCTCAGACATGTCCCCGTATGATTGTGCTAGACATCGTATCTTGAATCTGTCACAGAAAAGTCCATGAAACTCACAAAGATGTGACACATCGTCAACTGAATGAACACTGCAACTCACAGCAGAACTGATGCATGCTAGGAGGCACCATGGACCTTGTTCAAGTCTTGCGTGTGTTTGAAACTGCAACGGCTGAACCGTGAACTAACACCGTCATAACTTGTTGTTGTTTGTTATTTCTGTCGTTTTATCACAGATGCGCTGGTACAGCTTCCAGATCCTGATGGATGAGTTGCTAGCTGAGATGGATGAGCTGTACTGCTGTGTCAAAGAGGTGGTGCAAGTATTGCCACACGGACTATGACCGTTGGCAGCAGCGTGCATTTGCCAGTCAGACTTGTGGCGATTGTACTGCTGCTTATTGTTTGAAATGTTAGCCTCTGGAGGGGCAAGTGGTGTTGGGGTTCAAGTGCTGATCAAGTTTCCCAGTGTGTCATGGCAGCACAGATGGAATGGTGCGCATGAGCATGCTGATGCCTCCGATATATATAGTGATACAATCCCGTATATATAGTGTCATGGCAAGCAAAGTGCTGCATGCTACATGCAAGGGGCCAACACCCGACATATGCTTTGGTCCTGTATCTAGAGTGCTCTGAAGCCCCCAAACGCTGGTTCTCTCAGCGCACATACCTGGATAGAAGCAGATCACTTCGGCCAGTGTTGCTAATTGTAGTTGGTTCTGAGAAGACTCTGCCGCAATTGTGTGTTGCATTGGATGGTCAACAGCATTTTCTCTGCGCCAACGGCCGAAGTGGAGGTTGACCATGCGGCTCCCACTGGGTTTGGCAAATAGCCGTCTGTGCTAGTCCGCGAGCGCTTCCGACCCAAACGTGTGTTGGTATTGGCTTTCGTGGCTCTCAAAGGAATTTCACTCTGCGCTGGCAACTGCGCAAGCACAACAGCTTGCCGCATGGTATGCGCAGATTCTTCTTAAAAACTGGACGGCCGTATTTAAAACAGAGCTATTGCCAGCGCATCTGACTTGTTGCATGGCTCAGTCACTTTTACAGAGCGTTCACTTACAGAGCATTCATTCACTTGAAAGTTAGAGATAGCACTGCAAAGCATCACTCACGCCTTGCGGATCCGGAGTGCGTAGTGTTCATGTTCTGATGTACAGGCAAACTGCACTGCAACTGTCACAGCAGATACATGCATGCTCGCTCAAGCCTGATACAAAACGAGTCAGCAAATGCCGGCCGCCACTAATAACACACAGATCCAATCCACATAGCCAATATCCAATTCTCTACATACTACGAAGCACTCTAGAAGCAGGAACAGAAGCATACATCGGGTGGCGGCCCCTTGCATGTAATCTACAGCAGTTTGCTTGGCATGCCATGTTGCATGAGCTAAACTTCACTACGAAGGCTGCCATTCGCAAGTCAGTTCCATACATGGGTTGGACTCCAGACATCAGAGGGTTTCCCACCCTGTTTAGGCGTATCACAATGCAGCAAAAATTGGCAGCGACCACGCTGCATGAAGTGATAAAGTAGGACATGATGGCCGTCAAAAGGCCACAGCATGCCAGATTACAAACAGGTACAAGCTGTGCAGCATGCTGATGCAGCAGGGGGCTGCTGTGTCACAAAGAAGTGACCCGTGAAAAACAAGAGCAAGCACTCGAACAACTATGATAGTTCCAATTGTGAAGCTAGCTCCAGCCATGGGCTGGGCAAGGACCCTTCTTACTGAGCAAACCGCACAGAGGCGATATTGTTTGCCCGAGCGCAACAGCACCCTTGCTACAGCAGAACCAACAGTGCCCATCCTAGTGGCACAATCTGCTGCCGCAAGATACAACAACACGTTCCTACAGCTGAAATCCGCCAAAAAACTTGTGATTTCAACAGCCCCGAATACGCATACACACATCCTGCAGTAAACATGCCCCACCCATGGAAACTGACACAGTGTCTAGCTTGACGCATTGATAGATAACCCACGGCAAAACAGTACACAAGCAATGAAGTACAGCTGCAGTATGAGCCTAATGACCTATCATTGTACATGTATCAATGCCAAAAGGCAACAGCATGGCATACACGAGTTGCCTCATACAGCAGAGCAGTGCACATGCACCTACAACTGCTTCCTCAGCATGCACTGACTTCTGCAAGTGCTGAACCTGTATTTTGTTGGTCTGTGCTGTCACGCCTCTGAACTGATTTATCCCCAAAAACAACAGCAGACGATCCCTACAAACCGAGGTAGCTCAGTACACGCAAAGCACAAGGCTGGCCATCCACATTACATGAACTGTCACCTGCAGCACAGCCGTCATGAGAACCAGCCCTTGCGGAACAGCACGTGGGTCATACAGAAACAACAAACTGTAACAAGTGTTGGTGGGCTTCGGCCCTTCCAAGCCACAGTGTGTGCGGCAAGGGCCTGCATTGAAACTGCTGTGATTGCATACACTGTGACAGATCTTCAGTTCCTCACAGCCGGGAAAGTAGCACTTGGTAACCAGACCATCCATCAAGCAGTGATGCATGGTCCATCACTGCAAACAATAGCCATCAGAAAGCATGCCACAAGCAATTACCTCTGAACAAACTCTTGTCAATCAAGCCTTGTTGAGCTTCAACCACCGACGCAGGCGGCTGCTGGTCTAAGCAAGACACAGCCTTGTCAGAAATCGAGCATTGAAGGAACTTATCATGGGGCAGACCACACCACGACCACATGGCAACAGACATCAAGCTACACGATCGTGTTTGTAGAGCGGCAACCTAAAACAGTAATCTGGTGGCCTGTGTGTCAACTCAGATGCTGACAGTCCCTGCCTATTGCCTTCAACAGACAAAACATCTTGCCAAAGACCACAAAGCACTTGGTGCGTACAGCCCGGCAGATGAGTTTCCAGCAGTATACAACTGCAACAAGCACCAACACATTGGGAGCTGAAGCAGTGATGGCAAAGCATCACACTGACAGCCTGGCAAACAGCTGTGCAAACCTGTCAAACAACAGCTGATCAAACTGTCCGTTACCAAATAGCCAGTGATGAATGCTGACACCTGCAGTCCTGCATGTATCTTACATAGCGCATTAGCAACATTCAAAATCGACTGCACAGCCACCATAGCCAGCAAACCTTGGTCATTTCCTGCCAGGTCAGGCAAGCCAAAACACAGCATGATCATTGAGCAAAAGTACAAAGAGAGCAGGAACGGCCGCATTGTGCCATTAAGACATGTCGAATCCGTACACTGGTGGGCATAGACATGGTCAATGACTGACAGCTGCACCAAGGAGACTCGCAAGAGTGACTCTGCAACACTGCCACATGCTGAATGTCGCGAGTCTGGAAGACATTCCGTCACAACGCAGACCACGCAACAGCCCTAGGCATGCATCAGCAACAGATTCGACCCTGCCTTTAGACCATTTACTCATGGATCAAGCAGTGATAATCAAGAAGGGGCACAAGCCGCTGGAACAGCAGCCGCAGCACTGTCCAAACTGCTGTTCTCACCAGCTCATCACCGCGTGATGTTTACCAAATGACCACAAACACACCTCACAAGTCCCCTGTCCCACCATATACGCATAACATGCAAAGCACATAACCCTCCAACCACATCCTTTCAAGCAATCAGACAGGCAAACCCAACCTAAGCAACCAACAAGACCAACAACCCACTCCCAATAACCACACTGTGCGTCTAAGAACACACATGCCAACGGAGATAAGCCCTGCAGCACTGTCGTGCACAATGCAGAGGTGCGTAGGTGCGCAGTGTTGTCTATGGCACCCATTACCTGGCCTGCTTGCCAATGCATCATGTAATTTGTACTGTGCAGGCAACTCTGCTGTGAACAACAAAGTGCGAAGGGTAGCACCAACAACACAAAGTCCACCACAACAGACACCACAACTCTCATCCCGCATGCAAACTTGCTGCAATGTAGATTTGAAACATGTTGAGCAGTGCAACCATGGAATACAGCGAGCTCAAGAGACAAACTACAGCACCTGCACAGCCACAAGAGGCACAGGGGAGTGGCGGAGCGATACGATAGCTATGAAGGATGCGATCGGAGCTGCTGGCGAGCCACACCAACAGGTGGCCGTCAGCTGGACCGTACTATGTATGTACCTGAGACGAACGTGCAACGGACTGGATGCCTTTCACTCAAGAAAACGCTCAAAAGCAGGGGTTTGCCTGAAAACAAACCCAAACACCAGAGGAAACCCAAACACCAGGTTGATTTCATACTACATACTGCTAACTAGGATGCACCCCAATCACAAATCTTGCAGACTATCAAGAAGGACCTGAAAGACGCGCATGCACTCAAGCCGTAAGCCCTATGGCAGGCATGCGAGCTTGTCTGAACACAGCTGCAGCAGAGAGATATCATGCACTGTCCTGGAAACACATGCAAGCACCTAGCAACAAGTTGCTACAACTAACACTCATGTCCTTGCAAACTGTCTGCATGCATGACGGACAGTCTAAAGCCATGTAAGCAAACCCTAAACACACCAACAGCTACAAGTGCTAGAAAGTGCTGCTCCTTGCGAGTGGGGTCTCTGCTCGCCTGCAGCAACCCTGCACAGAGTCAAGGACAAGGACCCACAATACTGTCCTGTACCCACATACCCAAGATGTGCCGTGCAGGACTCTGCAGCTTATTGCATGACCACTGCCACAGCCCGTTCCCTAGGAGCAAACATCACACATATCCTCAGGGCGCCCCTGGTGAAAGACAGGCCCGTCACCCAGCTGCAAAGCTGCAGAGTCTTGAGCACAACGAGGCCCAGTCACACAAATACAAGGGACCATGCACTAGACTGACTTCTTGAACCCCACGCAGTGCAACCTAGATACACCGCCCTACATGCCGGCAACATCTCTGAGAAGATGCTTGCACAGCATGGACATGCAGACCAAGCCACCAACCCCAACAATACCCGCTATCTATCCATCACATTCCCAACCGCTATCTACCCATCACATTTCCAACCAAGAACAGCACTGTCAAAGACCACACAAGACCAACCAAGAACAGCACTGTCAAAAGCCACACAACCTTCGAAGCACGATAACCTTCGATGCACTGTAGCCCAGCCACATAATGCACTACGCTGCATTGCCCGATGCGCCCTCTTGAGTGCTCGTAGGCTTCGCATACTGCACAATGATGCCGCATGTGTCCTTCACCAAGTCCGGCAGCTCAACACCATCCATCCAAACAATTGCTTTCGCCGCTTCTTCAGGACTAGCGTAGTCAATGAAGCCGTACTCCCTGCTGCGCCACTTGTCTTTCGGCTTGTGCATCTTACGTGAGTTGTACATGATCTGCAGGAACAAACATGGAGGGCACACGCCAGGTCAGCAGCGACTTGCAGAGAACTGGAACTGACAAAAGATATGCCAAGGACTGCTGATGGAGTGAAGGCTACCATGCTGTGCTGCATATTATCTGCAAGAATCAACATGCAAGGCAATGCGCTTCCAGCCACCGATACATCACCCATAGCCTTCGACACACGGTTACCAGGAGCTGAAGAAAGCAGGAGCTGAAGAAAGCCAAGCTGGAGCTTGGCCAGGAGCACATTCTGTCAAAGCTACATCAGGCAGGCTGCTGCCATCTCAAACAAGCTACTGCTGTCCAACGTGTCTGTACAGTATGTCACAGCCCAGTTACAAGTTAAGTCCTAAACTAACTCACTGATGAATAAAATCAAGCACACATTCCAACTGCATCCCCTCGCCATCCTAGCCCTCACCTTGACGTTCACCACTGTGCCAAATCTGCTGAACCAGTGCAACAGGTCATCCTCAGTAACCCACCAGCCAATGTTACCCACAAACAGCTTGTTGCTAGGCTCCTTGCTGATGCAGTTTCCGCCCGGCACAACATCCGGTACGCTGGCACCACCCCAAGTATCATTTCCAGAATCAGGCAGCTGGTAGCCAAACAGGGTGTGTGCTGTGTCCGCAGCAGCTGACTTGCCATCTGCACCAGTCCCTGCAGCCTTAGGCGCATCTGCTGCTTGTGCAGCAGCTGCAGCCTGGGCCTGCTGCAGGGTCTTGCTGCGCTCTAGGGCTGCAGCCAACTTACGCACTTGGGCCTGCTGAAGGGCAAAAAGCTGGGCATCCTCTTCAGCCGCCTTCTTCAAGTCCCACGGCTCGTCGCTGCATACCTTGCTCAGTGGAGGCAGAGAAGCCACCATAGAAGCCGCTGCTGCGGCTGCAGCTGCCGCAGTGCCTTGCCCTGTGGCTCCACCCTTGCCATTGGTGGTTGCTGCTGCAGGACCCGCTGAGCTATGGGAGCCAAAGCTGGTGCTACCAATGCTGTTGCTGCGAGCCGGGCCGCCCTTTGGCTTGCTGGAGATGCCCACATTGCCCATACTGCCCATAGACTGCAGCGCAGCCTGGATGTTAAGACTGCCGATCGAAGTCAGCCCGTTGTTCCCTGCTGACAATGAGCCTGCGCCATTTGAGAGTGAGTTGTTGGCACTCTGTCCCAACAGGTCCCAGTTGTCCACATATGGCGACACCAACAGTTGGGTATCCACTGACACACCATTTACTTGCAGTGGGGCATACATGCCGGCTGCAGCTGCTGCATTGAGACTCTGCTCATCAAACTGCAGCCCCGCCAACGCTGTCCGCTGCTGCTGTTGCAGCAACTCCTGCTGCAGGGCTGCAGTGTATGGATCTGGACCACCTAGGTTATTGCCTAAACCACCAACACCAGCAGGTGCCAAGTTATTGGCTTGGCTGATGAAGGGCTCTGCATAAGGGTCTAGTGCACGGCCAGACGCCTGCAGCCTATTCCTCAACCCCTGCTGCTGTTGCTGCAACTGCAGCTGCTGGAGCTGCTGTTGCAAGTGCTGTGCAAGCTGCTCCTTAGCCAGGTCACCATACAGAGGCAGCTGTGGGGTCGGCTGGCCAAGAGAGATGGCATTGGAGCCACTGCTGAGCTCACCGTCTGTGCCTAACATGCCACTATTACCCATGCCTGCCAAGCTGGCACCCAACCCATTGGGCAGAGGTGCAAGACCTGCAAGCCCACCAAGACCTCCCAAACCCAACTGATCCTGCTGCTGTTGGTTGACAAACAACGCTCCGGCATCTCCCAGCTGCGCTGCTATCGAGCTGTTGCGCTGCTGCTGCTGCTGGAGCAGCAAGCATTGGCGAGCATATGCCATGCTGCTCTCAGCACCCATTGGCGCCCAGCTGTGGCGGCGGCTGCTGCCTGCACCAGGCATCCTGGGTGCGTTCAAGGAGTAAGCTGGCGGAAAGTCCATGCCTGCCAGGTTGCCATTGCTGCCAAGACTGGAACTACCCCCAAGAGAAGTAGGCCCTGGGCCGCCAAACTGCTGCTGCTGCTGTTGCTGCATTGGTAGGCCACCAAATGGCTGACCAAGCCCAGGCTTACCCATGCCAAGCTGTCCTGATCCTGACTGCTGCAGTGTGCCATGCATGCCTATGCCAGGCAACTGCTTGTTCTGTGGGGATTGTTGCGGCATCATAGACATTTGGCTGGGGCCGGCAGGGGTTGGGGGCTGACCCCAGCCGCTGGACAGCTGGCCAGAGGCTGCTGCTGCTAGCAGTGCCTGCTGGTTCTCGTTCAGCATACCTATGGTGACACTGTGCCTGCGTGGTCTATTTCGGCCACCTGGCCCAGGTGCACCAGTGGGAGGATATCCACAGCGCTGCAGCTGCTGTTGTTGTTGCTGCTGCATCAACATGCTGCTATGATTGCCATATGGATTTCCCATGCGATTCATCCTTGGCAAGCAAGGCAACGGGCCTGGCTCCTCTGCATCTATAGGCAAGCCCTCAAGTCCATTCAGCCCAGACATGGTCAGAGGCTCGCAACTAGGTGCACCCGTGGGATCAAGCAGGCCATTGGCTGCAAGTGAACCAGGGTCCTGACCAAGCAGGAGCCCCAATGAATCCTGCTTGAAGCTGCTGCCTAAACCCCCCATGTGCTGGTATAACTGTGACTGGTTCAACTCCATGGAAGCCCTCCGGACCCGGTTGCTCTGGGGAGCAGACAGCGGGCTGGAGCCCAGGTTGCTGTATGAGTTCTGCGCAAGATCAGGACCAGCGACGGGACAGGAGACATACGGATCAGGTCAAGGCAGAATACGTGCTATGCTTGCGAACCTTACAGCAGGCTATTGACAAGCAATGAGCGAAAGCACTTCCAAAAGCGTTCATGGTTGAGTACCGCCAAGCAACTCACCTGATAAGTCATGCGTGCCTTTACCAAAGTGATTGTTCAAGTTCAAATCAAAACCTGGAAGACAGAGCACAGAAGAAGCATGCAGGACGGCTTCATAATGATTGCGCCACCATGAAGCCCCTCAACAACGGCTCTCTGTTCTGCCACAAAAGAACGCAACACAGCGTAATAGGAGGAGTCGACTGCTGCCCCGAAACGCCACGGCTGGTCTGGCAGACACAATTCGACACTGCAAAAGTTTCTCAGCAACAGGCTTCGGCCTCGAAACATGCTCTCAGCAGCTTCTGAGTCCACGTGTTGCTGAAACCCTATGCTGCAAATGCAACCAGGGCCAGGTTGCTCTGCCAGCCTGCCTGGCTCACCTTGCAAGCTTGCTCCAGTAAACAAGCGTGCACACGATAGACAGCTTGTGCCTAACAAGATAAGTTTTCAGGGTACGAGCGCCTGGGGACGCTGCAACAGTTTTTTCGGTCAGACTCTACAGAAAGTGCTGTCAGGAAACCGCAGCTAGGACTGCGTTTGACAAGGATAATGCATTGAAGGCGTTTGGCGTAGGTGGGAGAACTTGCTGGTGTGGAGCTCGTGGCATTCAAAAGCACTCTCCCAGGGACTCCAAACGCTAGGCCCTGGCCAAGTGCCCACGAGGCCTGCTGACATGTTTTGAGCGGGCCTGGACATAACTGGGCTTGCATGCGTCTACGATCAATTGATCGTTCGTTGCTGGTGACCGTGTGCGGGCCAACTGTATAGAAGGCGCTTGCGGTATGGAGGCAGCATGGCATAGTGTTTATGCTCGTTTGCCTCCCGAAGGATTGTTGCGGCTGCCCGTAGGTCTCTGTGCGTGCTTGAGTGGCACTTGCAGTCGGCACAGCAGGTTCATAGCTTTACCAACTTTGCCTCAGTATGTTCAATGCCCATCACTACTGCCAGACCTCAAGAGCCGTTCCCAGGACCACCTGTAGCTGCTACGGACACTTGCTGCTCATTCAAACCCGCACTATACACCATCCTATTGGGTGTCTCAGGCAGCATCAGTTCACTTTGCAGCACCCCCGCTGTAGATGCAGCAAGGAGAGCATCATGCACTTCGGCTGGTGTTGCCTTGGGATGGGCTTCCAAGTACACCGCTATCAAACCAGTGACGTGCGGTGCGGCCATGCTTGTGCCAGAAGCCCTGCGATGCAACATTGACAGTGAATGAGCACCCAGCAGCAAGCAAAGATACCGCACCAGACACAACACCAGCACTGGCATGCATGTGCTGTGGGATGCTATGTCAGCACGACCATCATCCATCATATGCGATTTGAGGCTAGTTTTACCCCAATGGATATAGATGTTCAAATCACGCTAGCTAGCACAAGACAGGCCACATATCGCTCGGAAGCCTCAAGATGTGTGATTTTCTGATGTAGCTTAGCGGCCTCTAGTGCGACCCATTTTGGTGGAGTTTCACACAGGCCGACACTGCAGAACTGCATACTTTCAACAAGCATGAATCGGGGATCCTGCAACTCACCAAGTGTATGCACTATCTGTCACAGCTTCACATCGGCTCGGCCCGCCACAAGCGCCATAGATATCCACGCCCGGTGCAAACACATCAATGCATGCACCGGTGTTTGACCAGCGGTACAAGTTCTCTGTGTCATCTGCAACATGAAGTCAGCAAAACAGCATATTGTATCAGTGGTAAGTTCCTGCCATCAATAACTGATTGGGCTGTGCCAGTGCAACACATGCTGCATGAGCTGTACTCGTATCAGTCACCGTGATGATGGCCCGCTGCATGATGTAGCACCAGGGACACGGCATACCGACAGGCCCACGCTGGGCTGTATCAGTGTCACCAAGCTCAAGCCAGCATCTGGCAAGGTTGGCCCAGTATGTAGTATCAGTGACTGTGGTGGCCCTGACAGATGCCATGAACACACCTGAAGTGGTCTGCTGAAACTTGTTCGGCAAGTTGCTGGCTGCAACAGTCACCGCCTCCGGCACCCGTGCAGGTGCTACTTGGCAGCTATCCTTAGCGCTGTTGCCAGCAGCCACCACAACAGGGACACCCTTGGCTACTAGGCTCTTGACAGCGGTCTCTAGCGACCGGGACCAGATGCCGGAAGGGACTCCGAGTGACATGCTGGCTACTGCTGGCTTGACAGCATTTTGAGCCACCCAGTCCAGAGCTGCAGGCCATAACACATATGGACTCTGTTACTATGCTGCGGGGTAACATGCATGGAAGTGAGAGGGGTTTAGGCTCGGCAGCTGGAAGCAGCTGCTGTAGCAGCATAGGCTATGCTGATGTGGCGTCAGGTATATTGCATCTGCTGCTCTTCCAATTGCACAATGCTTGGGCTCCAAACCACTGACTACTCGGATTGAGCCTGATTGGAGCAAACTCATAATCATTCCAACACCCAGTCAATGTTGAAGCATAACAACTTCCTGAACACAATCATTGCTGTGAGAGTTTGTTGTTGAGGGAGTCGGTGATGCACATACCTGCTACAACGTTGCTGATGCTTCCTGCCCCGTCACAGTCCAGCACCCTTACTCCCACTACTGATGCATCCTTGGCCACACCAACGGACCGCCCAGCTGCTGTTGATGATACATGAGTACCTGAGCAGTACAACCAAGGATGCAGCACCAAGCAGCAAAACATCATGTCAAGACCCCATTCCATCCGATGTGACTTGGACAACCAGCAGTAGTCAATGTGCAGCCGGAGCTTGCCACTCGTTGTTGGGTGCGAATAAAGTAACTCGTGTGTGCTGCTGCTTCAGCAGAATAACCTTGCTTAAGGTTACCATCGGCGGCGAGGGTGCTTCCATAAGCAACAGCTGCATTCAAGATTGAACCTACCGACGTTGGGCTCAGAGCTGTGGTATACACAGTAAGGCAAAAAGCTAGTACACAGTAGCCTCGACAAAGCTAGTGCATTATGACGATCAGCAGCACGTGCTGTGGGCACACAGGCACTTTGGCACCGCAACCTTGAAACAAACCACGTACCATGTCCATCACAGTCGTCAGCTGCATCATCATCGTCAACAAAATCTGGCCCCAGTCTCGCTCTACTGTCACCACCACCCCATGGCTGAAACTCTTGGTGACTTGTCCTGATACCAGAGTCAACAGTGTAAATGGTCACACCTTTCCCTACAGCACATCAAGAGACCAGGCATGGCTCCTCAATTCAGCCAGAGTGCGCAGCATTCTTTAGTTACACAGCATTCTCTGTTTATACTGCCTTCTTTGTTTACAAAGCAACTATTATACACAGCATTGTTATGAACACAGCGTTGCATTAACCACAGCAGTCTGTTGAACACAGTAGTATTCATATGAAGTTCGCCCCTGCTGGGGCGCAGAGCCTGGTGCGTTATGTTGTCTATTGTTCCCTACCAACAAGCCCAAATCTGCAGGGGCCATGTGCTGGCCACACCGCCAGCCTCACCTGTTCCCGGATTTGCAGCTGTCCCATATGCAAAGGTCCCATCTAATGGCAAATTCTGCTGATCTATCCTGTCCAAGTTCCACAGCGCCGTCACAAGCTTCTGAACCTTGACACCTGGCTGTGCATTTGCCGTGTTTATTTGCTGTTGGGGGAGGGGCTGCTGGTCGGAAGCCGTAGAACGGGCTTTTGTGCCATCATGGGGGGACAGGGCAATGATTTCTGCAGATGGCAGAACAAACAGCAGGGAAGCAATGGTGTATCTACATGTCTCAAGTTGTAGTATACAGCTGGGTACTAGATGGCTTAACCACTGCAAGGCTTGGAAGCACATGGGACATCCATTCTGACTTTGTCCCTGTTGTCCCCGGTGTCCCCTCCCCCCCTTCAGCGACTGCTGCAGTACTCCAGCACTACAATATCTGGCTTGCAGCACTGACAAGAGATGCGACACCAGCAATATCTGCAGAAGTTGATAAGGCAACCTATCAGGGCATGTAACTAAGTAAGTCGCTTTGGATCAGTTCCACACATTCGGCCTGCATCATACCTGGATTTGCAATAGCCGCAGCATCCACCGGCAGTCCCGGATCCTGATTCTTTGTCACTTGACTCTCACCCTCCACAATAACCCCTGATGAAATCCCTGAACCCTCGCCATCCAACCTCAACAAGTCCCCAGGGTCCCCATCTACTGCTATACTCCCCCCTCCCTCCCCTTCCGCCGCTGTTATGGCTGGCAGAGGGCTTGCATTGCTGCTTACTGCTGCACTGCTGTCCGAAGGGCCGTCCGCTGCTTTTACTGTTATGCTGGGGACTCCAGAGGCTAGCTCCTGCTGTGCTGACAGGCCAACTTCAGTCAGCATCCACTGCCACAGCTGTCCAGGTCTGATGGGCCTTATGAGTTGTGCAGCTGGTGCATTGCCATCATCAGATGTATTGTTTGTGTTATTCCTACTGCTGTCGTTATCTCCTGCAGTTCCCGCAGATGCTTCCCCATCATCAAAGGCCTGGATCTCTGGGTTGCTAGGAGCCATATCCCCAACGTCGCTGCTGCTGTAGCTGCCCAAGCCCGAGGTTTTGAGCTGCTGCTGCTGTCGTTGCTGTAGCTGCATGCTGAGTAGGTGTTGGAGAGTTGTCCCAGGTGGCGGACGGTTGCGCCACCAACCTCGGTAACTCCCCTTCTCTAGCTTATTGACCTGCAGCAATAATAGTGTTGGTGTTAAGTCACAATGTGAATACATATGTCACTACAGTAGACAACAATCAAGCTAGTAACAGACTGCCATAAGCTAGTAAACACTATATTGAGGTTATTGACCACCACTTGCTCAGTACTCAACGTATGCAACAGCTTTGGCCGTGTAGCAACAGCTGTTAACCATTAGCCACTAGCTAGCATTTCTAGACAAGGCAGCAAAAGCTACTCTCTGTGTCTCACACATGGTTCAGCACACCCAGCCTGGCTGAATGTCAGCAGGTACGACCTTGACAAGGCGTTCTCAGCACCACATTTTAGTATGGTGTCTGCAAAGCAGGGCCGAATGCCAGCAACTAAAACAGAGCATCATGGCACCAGTGAATGCGTCTGTGGCAGTCGCACCTGTGCATCTTTCTCAATGTACTCGATCGCATCACTTCCAGCACAATGTTGCAGAGCTACAAATTGCTGCCTGGTGAACTTGCCAGCGAACCCTGCGAATTGAATAACACACTTCAGAGGGTCGACATAGCAGTGCAGGATCGGATTGGCGGGGTGGTTGATACATCACAAGCTGAGTTACTTGGCTAAGCGCAGAAACGGCCTTGGAAGAATTCAAGTTTGCAGTTGCTGATGGGTATACGCTGTTCGCTGCCTGCGGCTCCACAACTGTACTGAATGAAGGTTGTAAACGCTTACGACCGGCATGGTCACTCGAAAATGCTGGTCCTTTTACTGCTGCTGCTGCAATAGTTGCCAGTGTTGCAGCTCAGCACACAGCACACAGCTCACCTGCAACTGCTGATCTGAAGATGTGTCTGCAGGAGCCTTCCAATGCATTGCATGCTGTTCCTAGATTCCCACTGCTGCTTTGTGGGCTGGTGTCGTTACTGCTTGCTGCTGATGCATCTAATGCATTTGATCGCCTGTCAATCAAGGAATGCAACCGCTGCAGGCGCTGCTGCTTTCTCAGCAGCATGGCCCTGCTGCACAGCGGACTGAACTTCTCCAGATGCTTATGCTGTTTGAATACGACTATCAGGTTTATGAGGTCTTCGCCTGGCTTAAAGAAGTCCTCCCATCTGAACTGCACGGTGCTGCCTACAGTGGTGCTGTTGTGCAGCTGGCTGCTGCTAACCGGTTGTGCAACTACTCCGAATGCACTGACGTTATTGTAGGTATCGTAAGTGACTGATGTAGCTAGTGTAGTGTTTGGAAGGCCTTGTACGGTGGCCTCCGCTGCAGACGCTGTGCGAAGTGATGCACAAACTATCAACAGCAGTATTGACATAATCGCCCGCCAGCGGCAGCTCTGTGAAGGCGCGCCATACTTCACGCAGCTCATCGCGTATGTAGCACCTCACAGGAGGTCCCGGAAGATGCGAATCAAGCCGCTTGTAAGGGCCGTATAGCGGGCCAAAGCATACCTTGACGTCCAACCTGTGCCGCAGCGTCCACGCCGTACAAGCGGCAAACATACCTTGGCGAGCATTGGCAGTGGCGGAGCAGAAGCACAATTAGGAGAAGTCACATTTTGGGGGCTGCCAACTGTTGCTGCTCCGTGAAAGTATGCACCTGCTGCAGTCTGTCACCTGCCGCTGGCCGGGGCCAACCGTTACCTGGGATGCGGACATGTGCCCCGGCCCAGACCAGCATTAGAATGGACTGTTGTGGATTGTGCAAGTCTTTCAACATGTAATACACCATCATTCGTGCTGGCAGTGCACGCACCAGTCACCGTAGGACAGCGACGGACGCGGATCATCGCGGCCGTTGGCGGATCTAGATTCGCCCGGATGCAGCCTCATGGGTAAATGCAATTCACAAAGAACGCACTGCTGTATCAACAGCAAGCATCCCGCGGAAGAGCTGTGCCGCCCTGCGTCCGTGCTACGCCTCCGCACTGGTCATGCCCGCTCCGATTAGGTGCTTGGGACCGGGCCCGCCTCTGACGGGGCTCACGAACAGCCCTCCACCACGCCCTGCGTGCGCAGCTGGCTGCCACAGCAGTACAACTGGCTTCTAACCTGTTTGCAAGCAATAGCAAGGAGCATCACAAAGCTCATAACCCACATGCCCCATACCTCCCAGCTGGTGAAGACGTCGACCGGCTGAATGGCACAGATAATCATGATCACAAGCAATTCATGTGAGGAGGACAACAGTGTTTGAATTCTTTCATCATTCAAAGAACCAATCACACTATCATTGTCTCAAAGCCCAGAAGTCCAAAAACACTTCATGCCAAATATTGAGGATAAGCAGCCAAGGTTCGACAACAAACAAGCAACAATCAGGAATATGCTGCTGCTGCTGCTTCTGAGTACACCTACAGACCAAGTGTCACTAAGCACTGCAGCCTCTAGATGGCATAGTGTCGTGCATATCAGGTGAGGTAGAAAGCCCGCTGTTGCTCCAACCACTGCAGCACCTCATGCCACTCGTGGTCACAGCTTGCACAAAGCAGCTTGTCAGCGGCTGTCACCATGACCGAACGGTCTGGATGCCGATGGACGTCATGCTGTCGCATAGCATTGCAGTTGCTGCTGCTCTTGCCATATTTCTGGACAGTTAAATGTTGCCAACACCCATTGAATTAAGACAATTGCTATTGCCGGTGGTTGTTTGCGTGCTCGCTGCTTTGACACCAAGCAGTATCTCAGTGCTAAGGCTTCAAATCTCCTACACGTGATATTGTGACATAACCAGTGTGGTGAATTTTACATAGCATTCAAAAAAGGAACGCTTCTTGAAGCTGCTGCGGCCTAGCTTCTGTATCAGTTGCATCTTGTGAAGTTCATCTCATGCAACATAGAATGCCAAGCAGACTGCTGTATGCCAAATGCAAGGGGCCGCCAGCCGATACATGCTTCTGCTCCTGCTTCTAGAGTGCTCTGAACCCTCTGAACGGTGGATCGTGTACCGAACATACCAGTTGCATCTTGTATCACCAGTTCCCCAGCTGCGCAGGACACCCACAGCTAGAGGGTTGCATGTTGCGCATCTGTGGATCAGCACGCTGACAAGTGGCGCTTACAGCTTACAAGAAGGGGTGATTAACATGAGCGCCAGGGCAGACAAACGGTTATGGCACACCATGCGTTGCCAGGCCTGTACAGGTCAGACAGCCAATGGAGAACAGCGCGAAGAAGCCATATGTGCCTTGTGAGCGCCTTGTCACGATCTGTAGAGGTTGAGAACACGTGTATTATTGCATACAGGTGCTGGAGTGCGAGAGCAAAAGCTTTCGGCTGCATCCGTCACGCTGACTGCAACGCATGACAAGTGACCTCCCGCGCAGACCATGCACAGGCCCCAAAGGTCCATGCAGCAACCCATATCCCGTGGTGATAGGCTGTAGTTAGAGCACTCTCTTGTCAGATCGCTAGTGTTCGAGTTCACGGGTTTACCTTATCTCACCTTTCCTCACGGCGTGCCATCCTCACGGCGTGCCCACAGGGCTGCGGCTAGAATTGTTTTTGTGGTATAGACGGGCTGGCGGTACAGGGGCTATCCTGGCATCTGAGCTTTGCAGGGTACCTGGCCTGTACACAGTGGACTCTTAGGGTGGCCTGTGTGTAGCTGAGTATAGCTGGAACGTAGCCCTGTAGAAACACCATTATTACAGAGAGCAGCATGGCACAGACAACAACTCCAGTTCAGACATCCAATGGTTTCGGGGCACTCTTGGACGGTCACGATCTGCAGCAGCGGCAGTTCGTGGTCTCGCAGTTAAATGAGTTCACCTACCAGCTGGAGTTGAGGCAGAGGCTCCAGGCGTGCTTGTGCAGCTTGGCCCAGCAAATCCCTTTGCACAACATCGGCTGCGTTCAGGTGGGTGGTGATTTGGATCGCGATAATATGCTTATTGATCATGTTCGCACTTCTCTAGCGGCTGTACTTGCAACACACGGAGCGATGTCGAAGATACTAGCTGATTTCCGCCCGTTGTTCCTGCTTGATTTGAGCCGTAGCAGCCGAATAATCCAAGCACTATGATGCTTGTTACTGTTTACAGTTTCCAGGGCCGGTGAATGCGGCCGTTGGCGTTGCCCCTTCTCACCCGCCTTTCTGTCAACGTGAAACGTGCAGGTTTGGAGGTCGGCAAGCCAGCAGCAACAAGGCGTTGATCCACTGATGTTGCGGCTGTATGCTGATCCTGAGCTAGTCATCCTGGGGGACCCCTGCTTCACCTCGTTCAGAATCAGCAGGTGGGCAACGCCTGCGCTCTGCAGCGCCAGCGTACATGCCTTTGCTGCTGCTTCTGCTAGACACATTACTCCCACTTGTGTCTGGGTGCATCATTGTTATGGTGGTGGTGTGTCGGCTCACCATGGGTCAGCAACCTGAGCACTGGGACTCCCACAGCATACTCACCTGGAAGATATTGACCCTGTTGTCTGGTTGCACTTGCAGCTGCCAAAGCCTCCAGTGGGGCAAAGAAGGCATGCCAGGCCGTGTCCTGAAGTCAGGATGTGTGCAGGTCGTGCAGAACCTGCGCATCATCCCGGATGTGCTGCACCCAAGGTGCAGGATAGCAGATGCCATCACTGACCAAGTCGGTGAGGTGGTGTATGTGCCAGTTTACTGTACCAGCAGACCCCATGCTGGGCCCGTAGCTGTGGTGGAGGCCGTCCTGTCTGCGCATGCAACGGACTCTATGCTGGTGGCGAACTTCATCAGTATTGCAGGAACAGCGCTATCAGCAATGCAGGTATGGCGCTCTGCAGCTGTGGTGCGGGAGCCTTGCTTTGGTTCTGTGTGCTGCTACTTCCAATGGTCCTGTGTGCTGCTACTGGCAACATTTGTCATCACAGCAGTGGTGCAAGCTGCTGGTGAAGGGGGTGCTGCTCCTGTCTGTCAGGCTGTTTTGGTGGTGCAGGAGTAGCAGAGAGCTTACCTTGTACTGGTGTTGTTTAGTGTGCTCGTTGAGCTGACGAGGCCCCCTTGTTCTTTCTGCAGTTGTCCCTGTCCAATCCATTACCCCAGCCTGTTAGGCGCAGTAAGCTAGAGGGGCGCAAGCCACGTCCTATACATTCCAGCAGCTCACAGGATCTGCAGCAGTATGTTCCTGCAGCTGAACCAGCACCAGCAGCAGCTTGTGAAGCCACAAAACAGCACCCAGCTGCTGCAGAGGGCGCCTTAGCAAATCCAGTTCCGTTGCAGCTGTCCTGCACAGTGACAGCACCCGGAGAGTGCGCAGCCACGACAGCAGCAGATGCAAGCAAGCAAACGGACAGCCGTTGTTCCACTGCTCCTGTATCTCCTGCAGCATTAGAGGCGAGCGAAGATCAGCAGTTGAGAGATAGCAGCAGTTGCAGTGCAGCTTCGACTGGCTTGGC
The DNA here is from genome assembly GCA_002588565.1 of Coelastrella sp. UTEX B 3026. Lineage (NCBI taxonomy): Eukaryota > Viridiplantae > Chlorophyta > Chlorophyceae > Sphaeropleales > Scenedesmaceae > Coelastrella > Coelastrella sp. UTEX B 3026. The sequence continues at coordinate 18,323 of NSMO01000078.1, forward strand.
ATTGGGCAGCATTCTACCAGCTGGAGCAGATGCCTCAGTGGGCACTGCAGGTACCAGCGCAGCAGATAGCATGCTAGACAGCACATTGAGCAGCAAGCTGCGTTCGGCAGCATCAATGCCCCCGCCACAGGCAAGCAGCAGTAAATGCCGTAGGAGGTATGATTGTCAGGATATGGACGATGCTGTGGTCCCAGAAGGTGTCGGACAAACGGTGCGTCCCTGCAAGATTCGGAGGACGCTGTCTATCTGCAGGACGAAGTCGGTGCCTGTTGGATTGGATCAGGTGCTGCAGGCTGCTGTGGCTGCTGGTGTAGCAGCAGACAGCTGCTGAGCAGGGCAGCTTTTAGATTGTTATCTGGGTTTAGATTGTTATCTGGGCAGTAAGCGCAGGACAGCTAAGCATATCATCTTTTTGCTTTTTGGCTGCATGGCCAAGCATGGTGCTTGACGTGATGCGCATGAAGTTTTGTAGGCACTCAAGAAGCAGCTTGAATTGTACCAGGTTTTCTTTGTTTCGTTGTGGTTTTTGACTCTGGCAGTGTACATATACCAGCAGAACCAGCTTGTAGGGTCAGGCAAACGACAGCCTGGTGCTTTGCAGCAAGTTCAAGTGGCGGCAACGTGCTGCCTGGGTAGAAGTGATTGCACTAGAAGTTTACACTACTAATTCGTGAATGTTGTGATACCATGTTGATGCATGTTGCATGGCTTGTAAGCGAAATCAGCAGCTGGTACTGATTCGCCAGCAGCAGCCTCGCTGCAACGCATGTATGTCGGCAAGTGCAGGCTGCTTACGTATATCAATGTGCTATTGTTCGTACTGTCGACAGATGGTGCTTTTTTGGCAGTACGTGCATCAGTGTGCGCGTGTTGTTCGCAATTTTGTCGCTGCATGTGATGGTCGGTGTTGTTTGCAAGCCAGTGATGCAAGCAACTGTGCAGCTGCAGCCAGAGCTCTTTTTGTCTATAGCATGACCTACCAACCCCACCGAAGCTGGGCTGTAGATCATGATTGTCTGAATGTGATCACCCAACAGGGTGTGATGCTTGATCTTGATGCTTGGGCTGGGAAAGGGCTTGAGGGCGACACTGCCCTGCGTTCATGTGGTTTGTTTGAGTTTGCTTGATTGTCCAAGATTTTGTTGTGCAGGCTGTTGCAGGTCATGATTATTGTAGACTTGCAGTCTTGTGGCTGTTGGTATCAGGCATGATGTGTATCAGGTCTCGTGCTCTAGTGTTTCTATACAATAGTCACGGAAGGGCTTATCATGTTGCAGGGATCTTGTTTAGCAAGGACATTGTGTTTGCTGATGGTTCACAACACAGGCGTCCGTTTGGCAACATGGCTTTTTGATTGCGTTGATGTAAATGTCTGTGGGTGTTGAAGGTCAATTTGACTGCTATTCATGTCTGTGTTACCCTTTGTACCTTAGCCTGTTGCTCACGCCCTTCCCTTCAGTTTCTTTGCAGTGACAGCTGCTTCAGCAATTGTCTTGTCATGACACCCCATGCCTCAGTGTTGCTATTGATGTCCATGATGGTGCCTTTACTATAGCTATGTGTTGCCTTCGCGTTGAAATTTGGTATACGAGCACACAGCGTGTGCTGCTTTCATTGTGCACCTCACGTTTGTTGCTAAATAGCGTTTGATGCTGGTTGTGTTCTCATGGGTTCTTGCAGACTTTCAGTTTTTGTTTTCCTTTTCCTGCAGTATGCAGGCTAGATACTCCACTGGTTCTGTGCTTCGTTGCTTGCAGCGATATCAATGGATCCTTGCACTACTGCGTATATGGCATTTTTGAACATCAGGTGTTGCTTGTGCGTGGAGATGTCGAATGAATCACATGCTGGGTAGTTGCATCGATACACGGCATGGCTAGAGCGGGTGGTGCATCTGTGTACACAGCACAACAGTTTTGGGTGTCATCCGTCTACACATCTGCGCTTGGTTTGGGCACTTCACATGCATTTAGGCTCTGTCTGGAAATTGTATTCATCAAAGGCGTGTAACAGGGCATGTGTGGTGGATACAATGCTAGGGCTTTGGGTGCTTAGACCGAAGTCACAGGCTGCGTATTACTGCGATTGTGATGGCGCATCTGGCTGGTCACTTATGATTCGTGCTTTGTGAACTATGTTACCAGGCGGCTTTCTCATGTGTGTTCCTTGACACTGCTCTGTATGCTTAGGTGCCTTTTTGCATGCATTTGGTGCTGGTAGCTTTCATGGTGCTTTTGCCATGATATGATGTTGCTCATAACGCAGGGTTGTTGGTTGAGGCTGCAGGTTGTGTTTGTTTGTGGTCATGATAATTCGCCCGACGTCTGCCGTGGCCCCTTGTGGAGCGTATTGTAGGCAGCAATAATGGTCTGGTGTGCGACTGGGCATTGATACTGTCCCGACTATCTATCCTACACATAATCCATTACACCAAGGGGTGCCACTGGTATGTGTGCTGGAACCGTCTAGGCATCCTGCAGTCTGCAGCGGCTTTTGTCTTGCACTTATCTGTGTACGTTTGGACAGTGAATCTATGAACCCTTCAATGCCACCGCACTTTTGACTGCCTTGGCATTCTGATTGTCTTAGCAATGAATGGTTGCACAGCTTGTTTGTGCCGCTGTGGACCAGGCTGAGCGACAGACCGGTATTACTGGACCGGATGTGCTGTCAGGCCAAAGCAACCCTTGTCAAATAGGCACAGCTCATGTTCACGAGCTGATCAGCATGACTCTGCCTTGTTCTGCCGATGTCGTCTGTATCATCTGCCACCAATTACGTCCCAAAGGCCTTGCGGCCAGAAAGGATAACTCTTTTTCTTCATCATCTGGATACGCAAAAGATGTATCGCCTTGACCAGCGCTATGGCTGATACTGCATAAGCTGCGGTTGGTGGGTTTTTGTCTGAACTTGAAGCCCAACAGCTGTGCTGATGCTGAGCAGCAGAGCGTGTTCATAGGCTTCCTTGGTGATCCAGTATGCCCACTGTTACGATTTGTCTTACATAATCTACTTGCGTGATGACGGTTGCGAGCACCTTGTGATTCTTCGGACAACCTGCTGCGATGGTACGAGCGCCCACGCCTGTTGTGGAATACGCAGTGAACGTAACAGCGAAAGGTTTGATCAAGCGATCAATCGTGGACTTTGCGCACTGCAGAAGAAGCTGTTCACCATCGGTCCAGAAGACTTGGGTGATGGTCAAGTCATTTTTGAATGGAGCCCAAAGGGCGACTTCATCGCTGTGGCAGGCACCAAGGTGCTACTGCAGGGCGTTTGATCACATAATTTGCGAGGTCTTGCTTGTTCAGGCTCGCAAACTGTGCAATCACTGTCTTCTGCTGCTGCAGAGAGTTGTGAACATATATGACCGCAATGGAAAACTGTCGGGCGAGATACACTTGGCAGCCAGGGATGTGCCAGCCACGGATGCCAGACAAAGCAGCTGCCTGCAGATACAGGCAAGGTTTGCAGCATCAGCAGCTTAGCAATAACCCTCAGAGCACGAACAGCAATTAGGCTTGCAGCGATAACCTGGCCAGCGCTATCCTGGGACCTCACTTGATGGGCTGTTTGCTTGTCAAAACTCATCGAAACTCCAGCACCAGCTACAGCAGCCCCATGGCAGGATCTGCCCTGCTGACGTGGAACCAAAGCAGCAGCAGATGCGCACCATTGTGTCTGTAACTGCTACACCCGCTTGGCTGGCTATGGCAACGTAGCCTGCATCACGTGGCTTCCTGCAGTGGCATCCAAGTGGCGAGATGCTGGCAGCACTTCCTGCGGGTTGCAGCTTTGTCTACACTTGGAGCACAGCAACAAAGGAGCTGCAGAAGCTCGATACTGATTTCAGGGTGCGCACACCAGCCTCTGCTGTTGTGATAGCCATCTCAGCCCAAAAGCAGTGCAGCTGTGGCTTTGGCAGTCGCCCAACAGGGCGTCTAAGGACGGCTAGCCTCCAGTTGCACCTGTGCTTCAAGCAGACGGTTTGATGTGTTCCTGCACTGCCTCAAGCGACAGCAACAGCATGCACATTCACTTTCCATGATTCAGCAGCTCTGACTGAGCCGGAGTAGCTTTGAACATCATGCAAATTCCAGGCTCAAGAGGTGTCGATGATTGCCTGGGCCAAAAGCAGTCTGGTACTGGCGGTTGGCACTGTCAAAGGCAATCTGCAGCTTTTCAACATCAGGGAGAAGCGCAAGACTCCAATAGTAGGCAAGCACACAAAGAGAGTTTGCAATGGGGCCTGGACCAAGGATAACATCTTGGCAATGGCAGCTTTGGACAAGACAGTAAGTGCTGTGCTGTTCCTGGGCTGCTTCCTGCAAAGTGGTGTATCTGTGTGACTGCCTGAGTCCATATGGATTCCGTCGCTCGGTCCGCAGCAGTCTCAAGGGCTGAGACCAGCTGCGATGCAGTCTTGCTGTAGAGCTACCTAGGCTTCTGCAGCAGTTACGTCATTTGCGAGTCCTGCAGTAGCTTATCTCAACTGGACAGTTATGCTTCAGTAACCATACAAAGGCAGCTACCTCACTGGGCAATTCACCCCTCTGTCCTTAGCACAGCTGCTCCGATTACGCATACATAGCACAGCTGCGTGGACACCTGCTGCATACCCACACTGGCACAATGGTCATGCTTCCTGCTGTCTGATGCATGAAACAGGTAACTATCAGCGACCAGGCAGGTGACACTTTGAAGACTATTCCTTTCAAGGGTGAGCCGCTTGAGCTCTCAGTAGCAGCTTTAACAGATGACAAAAAAGGGGCCGCAGGAGGCGGCAGCTTCAAACGTGAGGTGTGCACGGGTTTGAGGTGTGTTGTACCTACATATAGCCTGGACAACAGCATACGGTGCCAGCTTGGTGCCGTGCGCTTTCCAGTAGCCATTGAAATGGTAAGCTCGTGTGCTGGCGGCTGACTTTGCCAAGCTGTGCAACTGGCCACGGTTCCAGTGTTTGTAGGGTGTGACTGTCGCTGCACTATTAAACAACATTGGCTTGACAGGTTATGTGTCTGTGTTGCTCCACCTTCGAATGCAGGAGAGCAGTTTCTCCCTTATCACAAGCAAGAAGCTGCTCTACATCATGCAGGTAATGCTGCGGTGTTTATGGATGCTCTCAACGAATGACCTGGCACATGTGCAGTGCAAATTTGAACCTAAAATGATACTGTTCAGCAGCAGCCGTCACAAGCAATCAGCCAAACCGCCTCGCTGAGTCCTGCCTCGTGCACATCAGCACCAAATGCAGCAGGCAGGCATGTCAGATGTAAATCGCCAACAACAGCACATGCTCACCCAACAAATTTGGGTCTCAAATGGTTCTCTATGTCATCCTGCACAGGGGTCTCCGTCAGTGAACAGCCCCCCTCTGGAGCTTTCATTCCTTGAGAGCTATGGTCCCATATCCCGACACATGTGGTTTGGAAGTGGCTATGTTATGGTGGGCTTCAAGAGTGGTCAGGTGGTGGTTGTATCAATGCTAAGGTGCGCTGGCTGCTTTGGCGGTTGACATGACAGCAGGTACATTGCCTTGGTATCGTCGTGCACTCGTGCATACAGCACACTGTTTTGGACACCTTCACGCTGTGATTGGTCAGCTATATGCAGTGTTGGTGGTTAGCAGATACTGCCAGTCCTTGCTTGAGACCAGCCATGAAAGACTTTCAGTCAGCAGACGGTGCCTTCGTTCAACGAACGAGTGACTCAACCACCTGGCAGCCGAGCGCATTGCAGACTGCCAGCTTGTATGTTCATCAAACATGATTCCAGCAGCTTTTGATACATGCCAGTGCACGGTGGTGTATGGCAACTGCTCAACAACAAACAATCAGCAGCCAGGCAAGCATTACTGCAGCTGGCCGCCAGTTGTTTCCCAGTTGCCTGCTGCATCAGCTGTGGATTGCTGCATGTGCATGTGCGGCAAGTCCGCATAACCCAGAACTCAAACTTGCTGTTCCTGCAGCAAAGAGATCAGCGAAGAGGTGCAATCCCACAAGCCCCTAGATATGCTCACAGACATGGCTTACTGTCCACCCCTCTCACGTGTGGCTGTGGGTGGTGGGAGCAGCGTCAAGCTCATTGATGTGGGTGCAGAATACGGTGAAGTGGCGGGAGAGGGGATTGCACTGCCTCCTGGGCACAGTGTTGAAAAGCTTGGCTGGGGACAAGATGGCCAGGTCAGTGCCAGGTATTTTGGCAGCCGTGTCACCTTGATTTGCATCATCTGGAATGTCTTTAGTACAAGACAGTAGAAGCATGGACACTGGATAGTGGGGGCACTGGATAACCATTGTGCTGTTGTATTGGAGCTTGCCCATGCAGCTACTGGTGTATGCAGGTTTCACCCAAATGAGCAGATGACCCCTTACATGGGAATCGCAAAGGCAGCCAGTGTAGTATTCTGTCATGACCCAGCAGGAAGCGGTGACTTGGCAAACTTGTGCGCTGTGGTGCAACAAATCACAGCAAAGCCTATGGTGCGCTTGTGACCTGCATCCACCCCTTCCTGTCTGCAGATATTCTCAGTCAGCACTTCCAATGGCTTGCTGACCTGTTATGTGGCAGCCCTCCCATCAGTCTTTGCTGCGTACGGCACCAAAGTGGCAAACTTGACCAGCATAGGGGAGATGACAGTGCAGGACACAGTTACCCGCAGCAACGTGGCAGTACAGATTGCTTGTGAGCCAGCTATATGCAGCTTGGGGCCAGCACACTTAGCAGTCGGCATGAACAACCAGGTGAGCAGTAGCTGTGGCTCATGCTTGTGGATTTCAACAAGTAGGAGCAGGCCACCAGTTACTGACAACTGTCTCTGGCAGTCACCAAGGCCTTCACTCTAGGGTGTTTGCTTAAGACTACAGGCTGTACTGGCTCTGTATCCAATCCAAGTCCAGCAACCACTGCAATCATATTAGGATGGCGAGCATGTTACTGGCGGTTACTGACTTTTGTGCAGTGGGGCTGGACACCAAGTTTGTCAGTTGTGCTGACTGCTGCCGTGCTGACACATGCACAGGTCATGTACTACAGCCACGGCGCTCAGGGGCCAGTCGGCTTAGTCAACCGCCGCCACTACCTAGGAGCGGTTACTGCAGTACACCTCAATGCCACACATGCAGCAGTGCAAACGGATGGTCGGCTGCTCCTGCATACAATTAAGCCATCACAGCAGCAGAAGCAGCAGCATGACGATACAGAAGAGGCCGATGCTGATTTGTGCTTGCCCAAGGGTGGTGATTATCAGCAAGACCCCATCGTGTCAGCTCTGTCACAGTACTTTGTTATCACGGCTAGCGCCGCTGGGAGCTTGATGCACTACTTGCTGCAAGACAATGACCTGGCAGTGGTCAATGAGTACAGGCACACAGGTAGGTCCCTGCCGCGTGTTGTTTAGAGTTAGCTTTGCTGATGACTGTCACCTCACAAGGCCACGGGCACACCACGGTCAAGCATGCCATGTGTGACCGTGACCGTGGGTCATGGAAGAAACGGGCTCCTGGTTGGCTTGCACAGGTGCAGCTTGTCATCTGCATGGAACTGAAAGTTATGGCAGTGAACACGAGTTGTGCGTTGATCATTGGGGGTGTCACATCATACTCAATTGCTTTGTTCTTATGCTGTATGCCCTAGTGTGTAGATCAAACTTCTGCGGCGGCGAAGCCCGGTCAGATATGCTGGTGCTACAGTAATGTGCAGGCCTGGATGTACTACTACTCTATTCCTCTCCCCTTCTCCTCCCCTGCTGCGTGGGACTCCAACGATCTGAACAGGTCTGCAGGTTCATGCCTGTACAAGCTGGCGGTTGGCTGGCTGATAACATGTGTATGTCATTGCAGGTGGTACAATCACTCATCTCTTCCCACAGCCAGCTGGCCCACGACTTGTGCTGGCTGATGACCGACTGCTGGTAGCTCTGTACAGCCCAGTCAACGATGAGTTGATAACTCTACCCGGCTTCGAAGGCAGCTTGCAGCAGGTCTGTGCATGCCTCTGGGCTGTTGGTTGTGCCTGCCATGCTGCTACTGAGGCTGCTGTATCAGTAGCATTGGTTGTCCTGTTGCATGCAATATGAAGTTGCTGCACTGTCAGTTGGAGTTTGGCAGGGCCATGTATATGCACTGCATGTGGGGTTCCTGCTTGGTGGCAAAACAACCAGCACCCAACAACCCCAACCCCAAATGCCAAGCATATGCTTGCTCTATCATACATGTGTTTCCTGCAGTTGCTGTGGGATGTAGAGGACCCCAACCTCTTCATAGCAGTCAACAGTAACGGCGTCCTTTGGGCCTACCAGTTTGTACAGCAGTCAGTCTCAGGACAGAAGTTGGAGCTGCTGTGTAAGACAGTACTGCTGAAAGGTCATACGCCAGTAGTGCTGGCTGGCGGTAGGGTCAGCCTAAGGATGAAAAGCGGGGCTATGGACCAATGGATACTTGAGAGCCATAAGGCACTCTATGAACAGGGTGACAGCGCCAAGCACTTGCAAAGGAGGTGTGTGGCTACTACACTGATCTGTTATGTGTGCTTGTTCTGGCAGCTTGCATGTTGGTTGGCATGGCTGCCAACACGAGTGTGGCCCTGGGAGCACACACCACATCATCTCCGTGCACAGGCTTATCCTTCAGTTGGCACAGAACGGAGCTGCATCTGAGCTTCCATGTGGAGAGACATTCTGCATTTCCTGCAGAGTAGCAGAGCCTTGACATCATCTAAGCTACACAGTGTCATGTAAGGAGCTGTGTACAGTATGCTTCAAGCAAGCCGTCTCTGGTGCCCTGCAGGCTAACAGCGTGTATCAAACTGTCCAAGCTGCAGGATGCGCTTGCAGCTGCTTCAGCACTTCGCACTGCGGATGCCTGGCGACAGTTGGGGCTGGCGGCTATGCAGTTGCTAGATGTTGAGCTGGCTATGGCAGCTTTCAGACAGGTGATGGCTGGGCCAAGTTGTTTGTTGAGCCCTCATCATGGCCAGGGTCAGTATGCATGTCTCTGCTTGGCATGAACGCTTGAAACTTGCTCAGTTTGAACCGTACAGCTCAGCAAAGATGTTGTCAAGCTGTGTTACAGTAAGCTAAAGCACTACGAACCCACAGCTGCTTGTGTACTGCTGGCTGCAGGCGGGTGATTCGGCCATGGTGATGAGTCTGTCATCGTTGCAAGGCGTAGAAGATAGAAATCTGCTGGCAGGCAGTCTACTACTGCTGATGGAGCGGGATTACAATCAAGCACAGGTGTAGGGAGGATCACAGCTGGCTTGCATGGTGCAACTTCTTGTTGGTGGCTCTCTCCTGCTATTTGTGTACGCATTCAGCTGTTGGTAGTCTACTGCAGATTGCATGTCCAAAGGGTGAAGCTAGCAGAAGCTGCCAATGGTTGACTTCGGCCTGCGCTTTGAGTTGCCTGCAGTGGGTTTTTAATTGTGCCGGAGCTGCTTTGCATCAGCCGATATGGGCTTCAATAGGAGTGGCTGTAAGGCATTTGCTGCTCAATTGCTGCACGGATTCATGACTTTGTTCCCTCATGGAGTGACACTCAATCAAAGCGTCCACTTTTTGCAGGAGCTGCTGTTGCGCAGCAGCCGACCACTGGCTGCCCTGGAAATGCGTAAGGACCTCAAGCACTGGCCTCAAGCACTGGCTCTTGCCCAGCAGCTGGCCCCGGCCAGTGTTCCTGCACTGAGTAAGGAACATGCAGCAATGTTGGAGATGGTGGGAGAGTATGCAGAAGCTAGGGCACACTATCAGCAGGTATGTTGGTTGCCTGACAGGACCCACCCACGAACGGGGGGGGGGGGAGGGGGGGGGCAGTGTGCTCGGCAAGGCCTCTTGCTTGTGTGGAAATTCAAACTCTTAGAGACTGCTGTGCGTGCTTCAGACTGCACTGGGTGAAGTGTTCATGCAGATGTAGCTTATCTGTAATGTTTGTGCATGTACATCAGCACATAGAGCCACAGCGGTGCTGAATGTCGTGGTTTACGACTTACACTGTGCCCTGCAGGCATGGGATGCCTTAGCCGCCAGCGGTAGTGACACACAGCTCCAGCAAGCCTGCTTAGCAGGTGTAGCCCGCACCACGCTACAGCTCGGAGACCTCAGAGCAGGCAGACAGTTGGCCCTACAAGCCAACAGCCCAGCGCTGTGGAAAGAGTGCGGCCTTATCCTTGAGAATATGCATCAAATGACAGAGGCTGCAGAGATGTATGAGAAGGCCGGCATGATGGAGAAGGCAGCAAGCATATACATAGCCAGCAAAAACTTCAGTGCAGCGCAGCCGCTGATGGCGCAGGTTACAAGTGCCAAGCTGCAGCTGCAGTTTGCTAAGGCGAAGGAGAGCGAGGGCCGATGGGCAGATGCTGCTGCGGCTTATGAGGCAGCTGGTGAGTTCCTGCCGGTTGCTCAGTCAATGACTGTGGTTTGCAGCAAGCTGTCTTTGTATGAGTCTCTCGCTGGGCAGCGTTACACATGTTGAGACTTCAATTGCAGATATATTCTGCACATGTCGTGAGGTCTGTTTGCGCATTCAGCCGCTGTGCAGTGCGTCCTACCCAGTACTGAGTGCTTAACGTTGCAGCAGTGCATGGTGCAAGGTTACTCAAAAACAGTAGGTGCAGTAGATTCTTGATTACTGCTAGTGAATGACTCTACAAGGCTTAAGTGGCCTCATATGATGTATCATATGCAGGTGACCTTGACGCCGTGGTGCGGCTATGTCTGGACAAGCTCAATGATAAGGGCCGAGCTTGTGCTGTGACACGCAGATCACGCAGCACTGCTGCAGCAGCTCAGGTGGCTAGGCACTGCCTTGGATCAGGTGGGGAGTACTGTGCGTTCTGAGGGTAGCAGCTAAGCAGCTCAATCACCGTTGCTTGTGTTGTGCACCGTCAACTTGTGCATAACGGTCAGCATCTCACTGCATGCAAACACATGGCCCCACAGGGCGGCTGGCACAGCATCGCTTCCTGGTCTGTCAAACTAGTTTCATACAGACAGGGGTTGCCCATGTAATGTTCCCAAGCGCAAGATGTGTGATGCAGTTGCTACGGCTGCTGAGCATAGCTTCACTTTGTCTATGGCTGATATGATGGTCGGAGTGGGTCGCTGGGCAGCAGTACCCTCACTGGTATTGACCATCTGCTGGGCAACCTTGCAGGTGACACTGCACTTGCCATTGAGTTTCTGCTGCTGGCACGTCAGTTGGACCAGGCGTTTGATGTTGCTGCAGCCAAGGGTGCAATGGATATCTTTGCTAAGCTGGTAGCAGACAGTGCAAAGGTATGGAAGCTGGCCGTGCAGGATTGCAGGCATGATAGCTGCCCCGGTGGACACACCAGCCAGAGCACTATCGCATTCAATCGCATATCGCATTTCAAGTTAGCCTTGGTTGACTGTATGGAGAGGGTTGTTCTAGGTTGAACTGCACAGGATGTGTTGCGGGGCAACAACAGTGCATCCACTGCAATTGCAGAGTGCAGCTGTCTTGGTAGAACAGCCGACACAAGCCTGTGCCTTCCTGTCGGCCAGCACAGCTGTGGATTAGTCCTGCAAGTTGTTGTAAGGATGATACAAGTGTCTGTTGATGGTTCTCAATGCAACCAGGCAATTAGTGCTTGTAAAATGATGTGCAGGACTCTGAAGAAGTCCTTCGCATTGCTCAGTACTATGAGCAGCGTGGTGAGCCAGAGAAAGCTGCTGATATGTGGGTCAAAGCTGGCCAGCCAGACAAGGCAGTGAGGCTGTATGTTCAGGTGCGGGATGCAGTATGGTACTTCAAATTTCAATGCTGCTCGCGTGCTGTGGCAACACACTGCATTCATAGGCCAGCACTACCGTTCAGGGCACAATATATATGGTGGTAACCATCTGCACGCTACATCTGACCCAAGTTCCCAACTTCGACTAGGGTCAAGCACGTGTTGTGATTTGCCATGGGTGAGATGTTTGATTGTGGAGGTATGAGCAACAGATGGAGCCCCAAGCTTTGGGTGGCTGCATTGCTGGACCCCCTATGTAGGCACGTACACAAGCCAGTCTGAGCAAGGCGATCACAGTTGTAGAAGACACACACAACACGCAGCTGGGACCAATAGTCTTGGATGCTTTGGCTGACTGCCCCGGCTTGGAGGCGCATGTGCGGGATGCCTTGAGGTTCAGATTGAATCTGGCGGCTGGTCAGCTGGGTGATGCTGCTAGAGATGCATTGGAGCTTGCTAGGTTTGAGCAGGTGAGGTGTCTGTAGCTCCATATCTCCTGTAAGTGTGTGACTGACTGGGCTGCTGTGAGGGCTGTGTGTCGGCTGGCTGGGGTGCGCCTGTGCCTTGGCAGCTGCCCACAGCCCCAACCCTGTTGCACAGACTGGCAGCTATTAAGTTCGCTGCTGTTGGCTTGATTCTGTTGCAGGACGAGGGCAACTACAAGCTGGCACATTCCAAACTGTTCAGCACTCTGCAGCAGCTCAAAGCTCTTGGCGCTCCCGTGCCTCAAGAGCTTAGCCGAGCCCTGGCCTTGTTGCACAGCTACATTCTGGTGAAGAGCATGGTGGGCCTTGGAGACCACATGGCAGCTGCAAGGCTGTTGGTCAGAGTGGCTGGGAACATCAGCAAGTGAGTGCTGTTTGTACTTGACAGGAGGCTATCTGCAAGTTTGCTGCTGTGGCCAACAGATGCTGTCCTTTTGGTGCTGTTGTTCCACATGAACAGCCTAGGGCCGCTGTCTCCTGCATATTACATGTATGACATGTGCAGCTGCAACGTCAATGGTCACAAAGGCGGTGAACACACGCAAATTACTGCTGTCAGTCTTGAAAATAGTACATGCAATCAGGGCTGGTTGCAAAGTGATGCATTTTGTTGGCTCACCCTGGAGCCTGGCAGTCTGCTGGGCGTACTGGATGCCGTGTATGGAGCGTTTCTGATGATCATACACGCATTGTCAGCAATCTTTTAATTCCTGGCCAACATATGACATGCGGATGACTGTTGGTGTGTTGAGAATCACCTACCAGCTTGCAGGGAGATCTGTCGCAGCTGTTCCAAGACTGTTGTCTTTTTCTGCACCGAAGCCTATGCTGCTGCAGGCCTGGGCACTGCATAACAAGTTTTGTTTACCATTTGCCAACAATGCAGTGTCAAACTTTTTGTGGTCTTGCTGCAGGTTCCCCAAGCATGTGGTGCCTATCCTGACATCCACGGTGATTGAGTGTCAAAGAGCAGGGCTCAAACGTACTGCGTTTGAGTATGCCAGCATGTTGATGAGGCCGGAGTACAGGTCAGAGACTCAAAATGTCTAGTGGTACAGTTGCTTTGAGCAGAATCTTTGTCACTGCTTTCTATTCACAGCTTGACCTGAGCTTGGGGTGTTACAGTCATCAGGTGTGTGATGTGGCTTAGGGATGACACACCACAGCAGTTGTGGGTTGTACTTGGTTGTTTGCATGCAGTGGGTCCGACCAGTGGGTCGATAAGCGTCCACAGTGAGCTGTTGTGGTGCACAGGAACTCTACGGACCATCTGCATTTCCCTTGGACAGTGCACTCCTGCAACTCGCCAGTTCAATTGGCCCGAGCCACATGGCAGGATACAGACAGGGCATGCCTGTACCAACATCAAGCATCAAAATCACACCCCTGGTTCATACCTGCAGGTCCCAAGTTTCAGAGAAGTACAAAAAGAAAATTGAGCTAATGGTGCGTAAGCCGGACAGAGGAGAAGAGCCACCGGAAGGCCTGTCACCATGCTGTTACTGTCAGTTGCCAGGACCTGATGGGGACTTGCAGTGCGTCAGCTGCCAGAACTTGATACCTTTTGACATCGCCACAGGTAAGATACCTGACTTGTGGTCATGGTGGGTTTGCTAGTCTGCTGAGCTGCGCTGTACTAACAACTTAATGACACATTGGCAATGATGCTAGGGTTGGTAAAGTTGTGGTGCAGGGGGGAGGGGATGTGGCAGGATAGCTGCAAGATTCACAAAGATACACATCCAGGGCATTGCGAGCTAGCATGCAGGTTGTGTGCGAGCCTAGCATGCAAGTTGTGGCTGCACGTGCCAGTGGTGACAGCAGCGTGGTACCATCTGCGCCTTGACTTTACTGCAGCCAGCAGTGCAGCCAGACGGTTGCAGTTGATGTCGGCCTGAACAGGTTGGCAGGCATGGACTTGCAAACACACTCTGACCACTGGCGCTTGGGAGTCCAGTCCCTCAGACACTTCTAGAAACAATCAGCTGTCTTTCAAAGGCTGCAAAAGCAGGTAAAGCAAACTCAAGCAGATGTGATGCTGATACTGTTAGAGGTTTGCTCATTGTGCTGTCCTGCAGGCAAGCGGATGACTCTGCAAGACTGGTGTGAGTGCCCCAACTGCCACATGCCGGCCAGCAGCCAGGCGTTTCTGGCCATCTTATCCGCTGAAAGACAGTGCCCCATGTGCAACAATGAAGTCAGCGTGCAGGATGTGAGACAGGTGGCGAACCCGCTGGGCAGCAGTAACAGCGGGCAGCAGCTAGTTACATGAAGTTGGGAAGTGATCATGGCAAGCAAGAAGCATATTGGAACTCTCTTGAGATGTATGCTGCATGAGCTAAACTTCATAGCTCATGCAAGCGTGTTTGGCAGTTCCCTGCTGCACGCGGGCTGTAGCGCTCCTTGTGACTGGCCGCAACAACGGCCATATATGCGTATCTGTAGAACGGCAGCAGAGCCGTACCTGATTTGACAACCTCAGGCTGAGCCTCGTGGACATTTACAGCAGTCCATGAATCCTGAACCCTGGTGGTTTGGTGCAGCCAGCATGAAATCGGCCATGTAGAACTTGCCGCCACCGCCTGTACAGCGTGCCGTTCCGTTGCTTTGAACAGCATTTCAAGAGTCAAGCAATCCCGGACGGTAAACGCCCATTAAAGTACGGCCTTCCGCAAGGTACAGACACCCACGGTGCACCGGTGAGAAGCCTCAGTGAGCGCGGCCCGCGCTTCCAGATGCTAATGCGTTAGTGCACCTGCCCTAGCGCGACGGATCTGGCATCAGAGGTTTCAAGCCGTGGACGCTTTGTCCATTGGCCCCGGTGGCTTACGGTCGATCGCTGGTCACTTGCGAGCCCCAACATTTTGACGCTTTCGAGTCACTCGAATCGAGTGGTCCAGAGCTTGCTATGGTGAATAGTGCACGCGGATTGGGATGGAGATCAATTTACTGCACAAGGTTGGGTTGTTGAGGTCTGTGAAGTTGGGCTCTCGAAGTTTCCAATACCGGTAGTGATTCACTCCGGATTCACCCCGGATCCGGGGGCTTGCCTAAACACAACCCTGTCTTTTGATGACTTTTCACTAAGTTACGTTCTTTCATATAAATACCATGCTGTTTGGTACAACTTGTATCAGTGAAATTCCGTTTATGTAAAATTTGCGCTGCTTTTCACTGACGTCTAGCAGAAATTGAGCGGGCGGTCAGCGAGGCATGGCAGAAGAAGGCGCACGGCAATGATGACTGTGGAACCGATCGTTAAGCGCGCCATCAGGCATTCATGTGCGGTTTGCTGGGGATCTGGACCATCGCCTGGGGCGTCGGAAGTTTAAAACTTCAAGTTTTCACTGACGTTTAGTTGCAAAACCCTTTCCCTGGCAGAACCCTCACATCAGTGAAAGTGCTATGGCCATAAATACTCTGAGAGCGATGGTGATAGGCAAGCCACCGGCGATGCAACAGCTGCATCCTCACTGCTGGTCCCATTCTCTCAACGTAAAGGCTTGGCGCTGGTCCCTGGTCCAGGTGCGCTGCTGATGTGGGCACTTCATTACACAGCATGTGGTGCTGCGTTTGCTAATAATGTCTATGCTGACGGGTCTGAAACCTCTTGCTGGGCCGTGCCTTCGCACCAGAATTCCACACCGGACTCACATCCTCGCTCACTTGTCTTCACGCAGGCTGGTAGCCTCCCGCACAGCTTCCACAGATTAGTCTGGTGCAGTAAAGTTTATTCAGGACAAGGAATTACGGTCCGAGGCAGTGTCAACGCGATGGAGATGCTATTCTTACATGTACAGTCACCTTGCTGCTGTCAGACGTGCAAAAGGAAGGACAGTGAGGAGGCGGAGCTTAAAAGATGCACCAGCTGTCAGTGTGTAGCGTATTGCGACCGTTCATGCCAGAGAGCAGGTGAGAGTTGCTCGTGGCAGTCGCTGTAAGCAGTACACCCAGAGAGACCCTTGCTGACACAAGGCTGTGGCACCTATCACACTCAATAGCAGGGCCGGCTGCTGCGCATTGCATGCACGAATGCAGTAACAGGCTGTTACACGCGTTCAGCACAAACTGTCGCGGTGCAGGCAGCCCTGTCAGCTGCCACACACGCAGTGCAGGTTTCCTGTATCACGCAAGGCCTGTATGCATAGTGCAGCTGCCACCCAAAAGCTGATAACAGTTGAAGCAGCAGCCTCAGTTTCCGAAAACAATTTGTCATGAATCATACGATCAACATTTGCTGCTGAGCTCGCCTGGATAGCGGCACCCGCATGTGTTGATGTTGCTGTGGAGTGTGCTACTGCTGTTCAGCATTCGTAGATGCCGCTGTGTGGCCCAAAGCCTCTCATTGTTGGGACGTGGTATCCATTGCTAGAAGGCATTATCAACTTGTGTCACTATCAACGTGTGTAAATGACTGCCTCTGCTTGTGCTACAGATTGGAAAGAGCACAAGAAATATTGCGGCAAGCTAGTCTATCTCAGCAAGTCTAAGCTGCAAGCGTTTTACGACTCCGAAACCAGCGCCAACACAGCCCAATCTGAGGTCTTCAATGCAGCCATGCAAGCAGCAGAGAATGACCAAGTCAAGCATTACGTGAGGCTCACGGCGTTTGCGGCAGAGTCCCTTGTGAAGCACTGTCAGGAAGATGTCTTGCCGTCATGCACGGTTGAGGAGCAAGTCTAGGGTCTTCGAGGGGAGCCCAGTTCCATGGGCTACCAGCGCTTGCTCACGTGAGTTGCAGCTTGGGCGGTGAGCGACAAGGTCATGTGCAGGCTGTACATGGCACATGGTGGTTTGCCTGCTCTGAAGCTGGTCACCATGTGCTTACCACATGCTTTTTCAAATGATGGGTCACTTGTGTCCAATCACAGTATGCATTCAAGTAGCCCTGCAGGCAGCAATGCTATTGCAGTGTAAAGCATCGCGCCCGCCACCTCTTGCACAAGAGGAGTTTGCCTCAATCCAGTTTCCAGCAACTGCGTCATGTTTTCTGCCTTACAGAGCATATCAGAAGGCCCTGCGCTACACAGACCTCAATGCCCAAAAGCTGATGGAATGTCTGCTGGCTCGCCCCAACGCCAGCAAAGCACTCACAGAGGCCCTCAGAAACGTGAAGTTCGTACAAATCAAGGGGGACAGCTATGAGCAGAGCATGAGGATGATTGACAGGTACCTAGCCCTCATTGATGGGTTGGTGGTTGACAGTGAGTTTGATAGGTGGCCGGTAGGGCCGGGTGGGCCACCTGCTAAGCGTTGAAAAGTGGTTTATGGGCTGCTTGATAGCTAGGCCTGTTGTATCAAGGGCGTCATGATGATGATCACTGTGGGTGCTGGACTGGTGTCATGTGTGCCGCCAGGGTGTTCCATGGTGACAGAACCCTTACTGGATGATGAGAATGTGTTCCCGTGCGCCAGCATGTTCAGGCATTATGCTGGTGTTGGGCCCTTTATGTGTGAGAAGTGATGTGTGGCTGCTCTTCTTGTTGTGGTGCTTCATACTGCAGCTATGATGCTTGTTGTGTATTTTCTAGCTGACAATGTATGCAGAAGCTGTCACTAATTATGCGCTATATAGTTTGCAACAAGCGAGTGAAGATGATTACGGACTTGCAGTTTTGCAGCAACAGTACTACTTTTGCGACTGAGTCGCAGAAGCAAGTTGGTAGGCGGATGTGATAATGCAGGGCTACAGCTGTAAGGGGCGTGCATATAGGCTCGTCAGTTTGGCTTCTACTAGCTTTACAGGTGGCATTGTCTGAAAGGGCCACACTGCACAGCTGTTGGCCTGGCTCTTACCAATAGCAGTTGTGGCAATCTTGTGTGCTTGCTCCGGAACGTGTGAGGGATCCCGCATGTGCAATCATGCGAAGATCCAGATTTAACACCTGGCAATGTCATGTCAGGTGTCTGCTCGTCGTGCGTGGAGTGATGAACTGCTAAGTGGACAGCTTTTATATGCTTCCTACATCTGCAGACAGTGTGTTATCTGCATTGGAGTAGGCACACGGCATTCAGCGTCGATAGGTGTGGATGCTACAAGCATGTGGAGTAATTGTTCTTGGCCATCATCATGCATGTAGCGCTGTGACTCGGCAGCAGCACTACTACTGTCTGCCTGGCTCCTGGCAATAGCAGTTCTGCAACTTTGTCATGAGAGCTCATGTTGGTTGGCCCATTAGCAAACGCCGTTTGCTAACCGTACGGTGCGGTTTACTTACCCTTCTGGGGTTTGAGGGAGCTGGACAGGGACTCAGCGTGCTGCTGTTGGGGCCTGTATGTGTGAGTAGTGCTTTCTGATTGCAGTTCTTGTTGTAGTGCTCTGTAATGCAATGCAACCATGATGCTTGTTGTTGACGCGCGATTGTGTATGCTCTAGCTGAAGACTTGTGCAGTAGCTGTTACTGAATACATGCAGGTTAAGAAGCTTATTTCTGTGTCAGATCTCTGGCTTATTCAGACTTTTTGCAGAGAGTGTATGCGACCAATCCGGTTGAACTGAATGGTCAATGAGTTGAGTATGTTTATTGCCCTCTTGAGGCATCAGCTGGCTCCATACGGGCTTACATATAAGCTATCCACCAGCCATAGCCAGGTGTCAACCCTTGAGGTAACTTGTAGTATTTTTGCGACTCTGAACATGACATGGCCGCGCCGAGAGCGTTAGTGCGGCAATTCCCTGGTTGACGGAGTTCGATGCGGACATGACCGTCCGACGGCGCGGCGCCCGTCCTACCTTTGCCAGCCTGGAAGCGCGCAATAATGGTTGCAACGGGGGCATGAAACACTCAGTCTGTAACCGAGTCGGACACAGACAGTACCTCTTATCGGACAGGGCACTCAACCACACTGCACAGCAGTGTCAACACGAGCAGTGCAAGCATCAGCAGCAATGCAAGAGGTCGAGGCCAAGGGCTTTGAGGATGCTGTACTGCTGCGGCCTGCAGACACTACAACAAACCCACAAGAGGCTCCAATATATTTTATAATACGCAGCTTGCAGAACTTGCATGGTTTGCACTGCTTGTACACAATTGCAAAGGTGCGGCAGCTGCCACAATGCTGGTACTGGCACATAGTACAACGTCTGTTCAGCCACACCGCCTAGATCATGCATTTATCCAGCCTGGGCTGTCTAACAGCTGCACAATAGAAACTCTCAGCTGCAACACCAAAGACATCCTGAACCGGGCAGTATGTGCGCAGCCATTGGCCCCGTGCATTATTTCCTCTTCCAGCTTGGAGCGCTGGCCCTCATGCCGACAAAGCTCTTCTGCACAGCCTGAAGGAATTGACACAGGCAGGCATAGGTTACTGTCGCAAATAGGATGCCATTGGAATAATAGTTATTGATCCGCCTGTGAAACATCGGGCGCGGGGCCGATGGCCGCAAGGTTATGGCTAATAGGCAACAAATACTATAGGTCACTTTAGTGCTGCTGAGGTGCCTGCAAGAGGCTCTCATCAGCTGAACCGCATGGGCATGTTACGCAGCACCATGTTGTGCGCAGGTATGTCTTCTTGAGACATTAGGTGCACATCTGTTTTGGTGCACATGTCACTTGGCATCAATGCAGATCAGCGATCCTTGTTTGTCAAACTGCCAATGTGAATGGCTCATAGATATCTTGAGGTTTGACATTGGCAACAAGTTAGAGCAACGGAAGGGATGCTGGATAACCGCTGCCTAGCAATCGCTGCCAGACTCTGGCTGATTTGCTGGCTCTCTGTGACCTACCTGCCCTTGCTGGTGTTCTGTTCGAGTTTGTAACACTGGAAGCTCCTGCCAAGACGCCTGCTGCTGTCTTGCCGATTGCGGCGGCCACTTTGGCGACCCCGCACTCATCCGCCCGGTCGGCAACGAGTCCCTCGTCGGTGACGCCGACCGATTCCCTGCCGACAAAACCCCACTGCGGTTGGCGGCCTGCTGTTGCTGCTGCAGCAGCTGCTGCGCCCTGAGATTAGCCAAAGCAGGACTAACGGTGGTTACGGTACTTAGGTGCAGCTTCCTGATATCATCCATCTGGTATTTCAGCTCGTTCATGCTTGGGGGTTGCTGCTGGAATTGCTGACTGCTGAGTAGTGCTGCTGCTGCTAGGGGGTCTTGCTGCTTTGGTAGGTGTGCTAGGGGTAAGTTGAAACCCGGTGCTGCGCTGCCTGAAGTTGAATGATGACCGGCTAACATCCTGCATCAGCAGAAGCAGCAGTGCGGACGATTGGCAGAGACATTACTCATTACTGTCGCGGCGACTGGTGGGTGGTAATCTGCCACAGAGTACTCATTGCAGGGGTCAGCAACTTATAGAACGCCTGCCTTATACAAACAAGGGGGTTTGTGATTGGCGCCATTGCTGGTGAGGCTAGCAGTGCTGTCTTCAGCACAGTGAGGGTGATAGCCAGCCAGTTGGCACTGGTTACAAACGTGCCTGCTGCTGCAGTGAGTATTGTCACTGGCAAGTAGCAGGCAACCAAAAAGGCAAGTATTGACTCGGTCAAACATCACAGCAGACACGAACTGCCCGCCAAACAGTAAAACTCACCTGTGGTTTATGGGTGAGTGGTCGTTGGCAGCACCACTTGTACTGACATACCCCCCATCGGCCCATCTAACACCAGTGCCGCCTGACAAGGACTGCTGCTCAATTGTCGGATCCAGATTTAGACTGTGTAGCCTTGCCCTGCCATCGCCAGACCCAGACTGACTACTGGCCTTCCAAGTGAACAGATCCGTGCTTGCTGCAACCTCTGGCTGACCCAGCATGCCAGGTCGTCGCTGCGTCGGGCATGCTGGAAACCTTGGAAGGGGCCCAGGCGTGCTGTTACTGCTTGGCTGCTCATCGCTTTGGCTTTCAGGAACCTCACATGCAGTAAGGAATGTTCTGTGCATGTCTACGTTATCTGCTGGTTGGTTTGCTGCTTTGTGGGTGTCTTGTTTAGCTATGAAAGTCTCAAACTGTATGACAGGCGCGTTTGCTAAGCCCTTGTTGAAGTTGGGGTCTAACATGACCAGCTCGTCAAACAGTTGATCCATAGTCTCCAAGTCCGATGGTACACTGCAGCTTTGGCTGGCCAGCGCAGCTGCGATGAGTGCTTCATTGCTATTGTTTTGCTGGCAGTGCTGCTGTGCTGCAGTTGTTCCTGCAGGGGTTGTCAGTGGCTGCTTGCCTGACTGCAGGGCTCCTGCAGCCTGTCCTGCAGAATTGCTTGCTGTGAAGGCTGCAGGAACACTGATAGATTGGCTGACGGTCCCATCTGCTGCTAAGGTGCATAGCGGAACCGAGGGCTCCTGCTTGGGTTGCTGAAGCTGCTGGTCCAAGGGGGAATGCTGCCGGGGCGATGGAGCCTGAGCGGTGTTCCCAGATTTGAATGGCAGTTGGAGCTGCGCTGCTTGCTGCTTATGTGTGGTGCTATCGATGCATAAGCCTCGAGTGTCAATGCCTACAGAAGATGTCAAAGGTTGTTGCAGAGTCACTGACCCGGTGGCTAGTGTCCCATGGTTTGCTCTTATGGGTATGTTTTCAAGCTAAACAACAGGCTCTGCGTGTGTGTCACGTCATCCAAGCAACATGCGGCGGTTTCATGCGGCAAGCACCTGCTGTTTGCCTTTACCAGCCAATGCACAGAGCTGTAAGATTGCTGGCATATACCTTCTGGGGTGCTTCCACCTCTGGCACGCATGTCGCAGCAGCAGAATCTACAGCTCACTACAACAAAGCAATGAGTGAAAAGTATCAACTGCCGCCTGCCATGTCAGGACTGGCGTGTACTGCAGTCTCAGGAAGGAGCAATACAGGTGCCAAGCGGCAGCATGGCATCAGTGGCATAAGTGTAGCGTTTGCAAAGCACAATTTGCAGATGTGATTGCAGCCGACAGTGGCACACAGCCGCGGATACGAGCTCGGACATGCCATCGCAAGGGTCAATGACATGACCGTAACAGGAGAGCATAGACAGGCAACGAAACCACCTCCACAGACGTTATCGCACGTACATACTCAGTGCAAATGGATTACAGGCTGACCGAGTGTGTGGCGTGTACGGAAAACGCCATTCTGGCACAGGTCTTCTCAAGTGTTTGTGAGTTTGCCATATTTATGCTTTACGGCATTGCTGGCTGCTTACAACCGTAAAAGGTTCTGAGAAGTCGCTCAGGGCAGCTGATACACACTCTAACATGGCTGTGGCTAGCAGTGCCATCAAGCAGCTTGCAGCACATGAAGCAGAGCAGCTGTCTCCTCTGGAAGCTGCACACGTAGGTACACTGCAGCAAATGAGTATTTAATCTGGCATATCTATGCATTGAGCTGATTTGAATCCGCCTGCAGGTGCATGCTGTACTGCAAGCTGCCATAGACAAGCTTTCCTTACTTGCAGCTATTGTGATAGACCCCCATGTGCAAGCTTTAGAGCTTACACAAAGCGTAGGAGAAGAAATAAGCAAGATGATAAACGAGCAGAAGCGCCTGGAACACCGGTTCCAGGAGCTTATAGCAGCACAACCAGCCCTCCGTGCAATGCCAAACAAGGCAAACTTGCACAAAAACCAGCGCGAGCTGCAGGAAGTGTCTGATGCTCTACGGCAAGCCACCAAGCAGCTATGCAGGAACCTCAAAGATAATCCAAACGTAGCAGAAAACATGGCCAAAGTTGCAGCGCAGCGAGAGTCCTTACAGCAGTTGCTAAGCAGTACGTTAGACACCCTGGATGAACATCGAACAGTAGAGCCAGTAATTGAGGCAGTACTAGCAGCTGAGCAAGCTGAGGTGGGCCTGTCTTTGCTGCCGGTTGACAATGCAGTGTCTCGTTCTTGCCAGAACCACTAGCAGCAGAGTAATGCAGCAAACACAACAGCAAAGGTGTGTCGTGCATGCCTTTGATTGCAAATCTCCTTCCCCTGCACTTGCATCTGAAGCAAAACATCAAGTTGCCAGCACCATTGCAAAATTGCCATGTACACGACTCATGTTCTGCTGCTGACCTCATGCTGGGCTTTCAGGCTGACATGCGGGAGATGGTTGAAACAGAAAAGAATGCAACCGCCATTGTCAAAGCACTCAAGTCAGACCTCACAACCGAAAAGCAGCAGCATGAGGATCAGGTGTGCCTTACAGAGTGCAACATCCATTTTTGACACCAGTTGAATGTCCGCTGCGTCATTGTGACCAGGGTGTGTATGCAGTAATGGCAGCTGCTCTCGCAGCTGCTTGGTAGGTGCTGCGGTGCCAAAACCTCAGACAGCCTGGCACATCAGGGTGGGCGAAGCACACCAATGCTGAACCTTTTGTGCTGGTGTGTCACATGTGTGCCGCTTGGCAGCGAATTTAGCAGCTGCTTGTCCATGATATGTGAATCGTGCACTTGAGACGGTCCGATGACCTGGCACTTCAGCATGGGCGAGCTATCTGGCACAGCTGTAGCACACACTGTCAGTGAGCATGCAGGAAACACAGCACTTGCAACCTGCACTGATCAGCTGCGATGCTATTGCTGTTTGCCGTGCTATCAGAGTCGTGACCGGCGGCATGCTGTTGCAGAGCTGAAAGAGCAGCTGCGTAAGGAGAAACTGGAGCTGGCAGTAGGCGGCAGGTATGGCTAATCACGGTCAGCAGTCTGTCATGCAGTTGGTGTGAGCAGAGATAGTATAGATGGTGACACTTTCCGCTTAGAGCCTCCGGGAGTGTTTCACCCTGACTGCTGTCTGCACAACCTGTGCTGTACATCGATGTAGCTTGTATGTGACAGCAGAACCAAGTGCTGCAGCTCAGCCTGCTGTATGTGCAGCTTGCTGCAGGAGTGCCACCTGCCTGGCAAGCCCCAGCCACCCTGCTATTGGTTGTAACCAGCACAGCCAAGGTGTTCCAAAAGCTACTCTGCTGTTGCCGTGATAATTGTGCAGGTTTCATAAGAAGGACTTGGCAGCAGCAAACCAGACCAGCAGGAGGTTGCAGCAGAGTCAGCTGGAAGACATGCAGAAACAGCTGGTAAGATGCTTCGGCTTCCTTGGTCCTGTGCAGTTGCGCCTACTTATGGAATGGGTGCCACTGCACTTGCCAAACACGGCTGCTGGAAATACTCCACGATACATGCATCCAGCAGGATGCACAAATGGTTGACCATTGGGCATGCCACTGGCTATGGCTTGCAACGATTGATTGTTGTCCAGCACTGTGCTGTGGTACAAGCCAAAGCCTGAGGTTTCCCAAGACTGTTGTTCCTGCAGGCCCTGCTCCACCAGCAGATACAGATTGAGCGCAGCGTGCAGGCTGCAGCAGTAGAGTACCTGTCAGACAAGACAGGCGTACTCCATGAAGATGCATCATCCTGGCACAGCAGACGAGAGGAGGATGCCAGGGCCAAAGAGAGGGACTTGGAGGTGGGCACCAGCAGCCATTGCATAGTGCTTGTATTACAGGTCACCCTCACTGTACTGCCGGCAATGGACAAAGAAAAGGAAATTAGTGTGAAATCTTGCCATTGTGGAGAGTCAAGGGGTGATTAGGGGCTAAGACTGGATGCCGTGCGCTGCCGCAGCCCCTCAAAGCCTGCATTGGTATCTCGTGCTGCATGAGGTGTGCAGCCTGACCTGTACCACATGGGGTTTTGTTTACATGCCCCTCACATGACTGCTGTTGCAGGTGCTCCGGGCTACACATGCTCATGACCTGGAGCGTCTAGCAGAGGCAGAGGCCAGGTTGCGGGATGAGCTAGCGGCCAAGGAGGCCAGAGATTCAAAAGCACAGGTGAGCAGGCCAGAGTGTGCTCTAGCACGCTGCAATTTCCATGCTGACCCTGCAGCAACCCCTGAGGACCACTGTTATCATATGCAACAACCTGCTGTTGTTGTTCACACCCAGAATGGTATAGGCTGCCACTAGGTGATTGTGTAGGGGCTTTGTGATGTAAATGCATTTCCAACAACAACGTGTTGCTGTCTCTGACGTCGCAGGAAGAGGCAGAGGAAGCTGCTGCAGAAAAGGAGCTGCAAGCAAAGCGTCTTGAGGCAGCCACCAAGATACAGGCAGCTTGGAGAGGCTATAAGGTAACAGCGCACCGACCAGTAGACGAAATGGGAGCCGCATTCAAGCGTGCTTGTCACTCATGCAGCAACTCGCAATGGGCCAGCATTCGTCAACATCACTAAAGGATCAGACTGTATGCATGTCTGTCTGCAGGCCCGCCAGGAAATCAAAGGCGGCAAAGCAAAGGGGAAGAAGAGTGGCAGTGCAAAAGGGAAAAAGAAGAAGTAGAAGCTGGAGAAGCTTGTGGTGCCTGTGTTGCGAGATAGCAGCAGTGCGCTGATTCCAGTGACCACCTTCATATCATCAGCTGGGTCAGTGAATGGCCGGTGTCTGCACCCTCAGCAATGCCGTAGCGTTTGGCCTTGCACTCATTCACGGTTGAGCCTGTACAGCAGCGCATACGCGCTGGGTGGACAGTTTCTAGACCCACTTTCGTAACGTGTCAGTTTGACTGCAAGATTTGACACGCATTGGGCGTTCACGAACATCAAAAGTCTAGATACCTGCTAAATTTTGCTCGTTGCTGTCACTGAACGTCTTGCCCACTCAGCCGCACCCAGGTGGTCCCGCCTTGAGACCAAACAACCCCCTTTTTTCAGAGATAGTAATAAAATAAGATGCTGTTACAGCGTAAGGCAGTCGCACCTTTCACATCGACACCATGCAGCAGACGTGCAGCTGTTCCCAGGCCCATCTGCGTAAGGCAACAGCCACGAATAGTGTGCATGGCAGCTGCTGGATCTTCAGACCCATATAGGATCCTAGGCATTGAGCGCGACGCAGATGCCAACGCCATCAACAGGGCCTACAGTCAGAAGAAATATGCAGCCAGGGGCAATGATGCCCTGACAGCACAGATAGAGCAGGCACACAGCCAGCTCATGATGTCTGCACTAACAGCACGCATGAAGGGCAAGGGTGTATCAAGAGATATAGCATATGCAGACAATGAGCCCCTGTTCCCCTGGCGACCAAAACGCTGGGATGCAACTCCCAAGGTGGGTTACTGCTGTACACCATTTGCTCTGCTGTACTAGACTATCCATGCAAGAGTCAAGCTTTGCACCAGAAGCAGTGCTCGACGCCTTCTTGTGTTCCCTTGCACAAGCTGCACGGAGTGTGTGCAGCACACCTAGATAGCTAGTCTACAGTTGCACTCAGTCTAACCTGCGCAACTCACGTTGACAATACCCGCGGACGGCGTGTACGCAGTCCACCTGTGCAGTAGCAGATTGACTGTAGAGTCAGCCTGAGACCTTGGATAAGGCAGAACAGAGATTGGCTGGCTGTGGAAGACTGGTTTCATTGCTTTATCCAAGTTCCAGGCTGACTCTGTAACCAGTTGTAGCAACAGCAAGAGGTTTTGCAGCTTTTGTATGAGCATACATACAGCTGCATCTGCTCTCAGGCATGTGAGACGGGAATATAGAGCTGCCAGATCAGCATTGACGGCATATGCTGCTGGTTCACTCTTCTCATGTCAAGTTTTGTCACTGCCAGACATTCGCAAGAAGAGTTTTGTCACTGCCAGCCTGCGTGTGACTTGCCGTTCGGTGTACTACAGGTCATTCTGATCATCGGAGCCATGCAAATCGCCATGACAGCATATGGCTTCCAAGCACCAAACATGAGCAAAGTTATTGGAGCCATGCTTATCGGTATTGCAGGTCAGTGCAGGAAGTACCATGACTCACACGTTCCTGGCTGTAATTGAGGGAAACTCAAATGTGTTGACCCCTTTGTTGGACATATGGTATGCAGGCAATGTAGTAAAGCAGCAAGCAGTAATCCCACACATTCAAGACCCCAGCATGGCCAAGGATATGGTTCTGGTCCAACCTACTGCTCCCCAAAGGGCTGTGAAGCGTTCATTCACTGCATGCCTGGTGCTCTAGCAGCTCCTAGTGGTTGGTTCAACTATGCCAAACGTCTCTGGATAAGTAAATTTGTAAAGAACAAACCGGTATTCTACGTTATGTTGTCTGCAGGCAATGTACTAAAGCAGAATGCCATCTTCCCACCCCCCAAGGACCCCAGCATGGCCACCGAAGAAGAATCAGGCCGTGCCGGTCGCAACTTTGTTCGCGGTGCTCTACTAGGAGTGGGTGCAACATTCATAGGTGTGCTGCTGTTTGGCGCACCTGAGTATCTAGGCTCGTACATCAAGTTCCCGGCTGTGCTGACAACTCCGGGGTTGGTTGTATCTTTGAAGATTGCTGGCGCTGCGCTCAGCAACTGGATTATGACTGCGTTCTATTACTGAAGCAGCAGCTGCAGCAGCAATTGGACCTGTGACAGCAGCAGCAGCGGCAGCAGCAGAAGTGGCGATAAGCAGCGATCGAGCATTATGCTCGGGTTGGGGGCCAGTCCGGGTCGAATTCATCAGGGGTGCAGCAGCAAGATCATGATTACACAATGTCACGTTTACCAGGGGTGCAACAGCAAAGCGTCAGTAACAGCAGCAACGTGTACTTGAGAGTGGCGCTGTCTTGCTTCAGCTGCAGCATCAAAGCGTGCAGTGACATGGATTGGGCAGCACAGTCTGTCACAAACCAGCAGTGACGATAAGCACTTCATGCGTAGCTTGTCTGTCTCTAGATGGCTTTTCGGCTCGGCAGCAAGTATCATGGCCGGGAGCGTTGCGCCTGATATAGCATAGTGGTCATGTGAGCAGCAACCAGTGGCTCCATCTGTGGTAACGACGGCGGCAGCAGCAGCAGTGGCTTTGTGTGCTGGGTGTGGGGGTGACTTCTATAGAGCAGCACTTCAAGGCTGGTAGTAGCTCTCAAACCTGTTGCCAATGTACACAGCAGCTTATCAGGTGTATCATTGGTGTTTCTAGTAGAGTGTTATGCATCATGGTTTGCCAAACTCTCCAACAACCCACCAAACAAACGTTCTCACTGAGGCAGCCAAGCTTTGTGGTGCCATCTGTGGAATGAGGCTGAAATTCAGGGCCAGTGTCGGTGGTTCATAGGTCTATGTCTGTTCTGATGTTTGACAGCAGGGTGCATCCATGGCTTGTAACCAGTTTGGAGTGCATTTCTCGTTTCAAGTACGTACGTATACATATGTCACAGGGATTTTGCCATAGAGCTATGGCTGGTGGGTAGCTTATATAGAGAGAGAACTTGTCACAACTCCTTTGGGTGGCGACCCCCATGCATGTCAGACACTGCAGCTCTTGCCAGCGCATCTAACCTGTTGCATGGCTCAATACTTTCACAACCGTTGTCACAGTTGCCATCGGATGGCATGCTGGGCTTGTGTATTCGTTTGCGACTTTGAAGAGGTTATTGGCATGTCGAACATGCCGATCATTCACAAGCAAAACAGAATACTACATACAGAAGTGAAACTTCACAGTAGTGTGTGAACATTGAAAGTGAGTATGAGTCAAAGGCAAAAGTATGCGTGCTTGTGAACAAAGCTGACTTGGCTGGTTTTTGGATTGTGTACAGGTAGCAGCTCTGAATCGAATTCAAGCTTGTAACAATTCTATTGCCAAGCAGCTGTGAAAGTGACTGGGTAGCGGGACTGGCCAGCCATGGTGTCACTTTCTAGTCGGGAGTCACATGTACAGGTCAGATGCGCTGGCAATAGCTGCAGTGTTATGCATGGGATCGCCACCCAAGAAACTCTCTGTGCTGCTCATGATGACAAGCTCTGACGCTGCCAGCATCCAGACATCTCGACTGCACCACGATGTTTACCTGAAGTGAAGTGAAACACAGGGTCAGCGTCCGTCCCCGTGGGGTGGCGTGCCCTACCCACGCTGACCGGCCCATCCACTACTGCATGAGCTAAACTTCACTATCAGAAACGGGCCCGGGAGTTGGTCGCTGGGCGGCTCGTCAGCGACTGCAGTCGCTCAGCGACGCGCTCGGCAATCGCTCAGCAGCCAGTAGCTACTAGACACTCTATAGACATTATCCGCTCAGCGGACGCCCCGTCCGCTGATAGACCGCCCGCTCAGCGACCAGGGTTGAGTCGCTGAGCGACCGGTTGCAGCCGCTCACCGAGCGATGCAGTGCCATCCGCTGAGCCACCGAATACTATTGGGTAGCTCAGTGGATCGGCAATCCACTGAGCTACCCAGTGCCATCCACTGAGCCGCTCAGTCGCGGCGACTCAAGCTATCACGAATCAGACCGGAGACGAAACCCTTGAACATACGTCAACGAAGTATTTGATGTTCTCTATTATAATTGAGTGCCAATAACAAACAGGTACGCAAGTCTGAGGATGCTGCTTGCACTGTTGGCAGCAGTCACAATACCTCCAGGGGAGCTGAATACGCTAGTGCAATATTTCAATCGGCTTGCAACCTATCTATGGAGTGTTCGTAACGCATCCAGAATTCTGGTTAGCAGTGACGCTGTGAACACTCTGCCGCGTGTAGAATCAGCGGCAAGCTGCCTGAACCATTGGCACAGCATCGTTGACGTCTATCACAAACCACACAGAGTGCCCAGACCTGAGAAAGGCAGCACAAATGCCAACTGCTCTCCACCACTCTGAACAACACCCCTTGTCAGCACTACTGACCGGGTTAGAGATGCGCAAATACTATGTAGTACTACATAAGGTACATGAATCAACGACTGCTTATTGTTCTAATGCCAGCTACTTGAGGCACAACAGGATCACAAACGGCAACATAGTACAGAAATGTCTACCTCCTGCTGCTGTTGCCAACATCTCTCAGGCAATGCTGCTGCTACTTGTGTGCTGCCCACAGAGTCGACATGTCATGAACCACAACAGCATGAAATGGAGGCGTCTGAAAGCTTGCTTAATAGATTGGACGCCTATAGAGAAGAGCGATGCCAGATATCCCAAGGTTTGTCGCAGGAACCCGTGCTGCACAAGCCTCAAAGAGCAACGCACATGCTCCTTGCGTGGAATGTCCTTGCACGCCGATGCATGTAACGGCGTTGTAGCTATGTCAGTGAGCTTGCATGTGGCTGTGGCGGCACCGGCGTTCAAGCACCGTCAGCGATTACTGCTGATGGCAAAGACGTGAACAGACGTCCGCGGCCGCTGCAGGTAGGTGAACCCTGTCAGAATGGCACCTCGCCCTCTGACAACTGCGTTCGTCCAAGCATACTTTTGTACTCACCACTGACTTGTAACATTGCAATGCCATACAGAAGTCTGGCGCAAAACCGAGAAAAGCAGCGGAACTCACATCGCCACTACAATGCTGTTTACAAGCGTTGGCACGCAGCATGCAGCCCGCTGTTACCAGCCAAACAGTTTCAGGCTTGGGAGAAATAGCGTTTGGCCTCAGCACAGGCGTTGCGCAATGGTCCACCCCCGTAGCCACAGACCAATCCAGGTAGCTCGCCTCTGGTCCACATCACTCTTGAAACTCCAGATTGCTCCCCTAGGTGATGCTTAATGAATCAAGTGATATGCAGGTGTTGGCAGCAGAAAAGCAAGCGTCAGCAGGTGCTGCTGGCGCCAGCAGCAAAAGCAGCAGCAATACCAACAGCAGCAACCGTTTGTTCTTCCACAACCGCGGAAGGGAACTCAAGCTTTTGGCAGAACTCTGCAGCGCTCAGCCACTTGCTATCAGTGTGATCTTAGGGCCCCTCAGCACAGGAAAGACAGCCCTGTTGCTGGAGTACATGCGCGACAGGGGCTTGGCTGACAGCAGCTGCTTCATCGATGCCAGAGTCACCCCGATCTCCACCCCAAGCGACTTGGCCCGAGTATTGTTAGAATCGGCTGTACCTGAGCTAGTGCGCGGCATTTTTCCAGGTGTGCGAGGACTGAGAAACATAACAACGCAGCTCGCAACAGCGCTTAGTGGGGAGCAGGACACGCTGCAGTTGCCAGACGGCAATGAGATCACGGTCAATGCCAAGGTCATTCAACCCATCCTGAGGGCCCTTGCAGGAGATAGTGAGCAGGCGCCCGCATTGGCAACGGTGACAGCAGCATATGTAGCT
>NSMO01000078.1:51142-68723 GCA_002588565.1 Coelastrella sp. UTEX B 3026
TTGAAGATGTTGAAAGGCAGATGCAAGAGGTCAGCAGTGAGATCAGTGACATCAGGAAGGCAAAGGGTGACGGTTGGTGGGACGAGCTTGCTTACTGGCGGAAAAAGGAGCAGCAGCTGGCTGAAAAAGAGCGACAGCTGCGTGAAAACAAGCGACAGCTACAAGATGAGGAGTTGTTTACATTGCTGTTGAAGCTAGACAAGTAGAACATGGGGCTGCGTGTTCCTGCTTCATCAATGTGAGGGGTTGGTGGCTTGTTGAAGTCCTTTGGCAGAGTTGCAGAGGGTGGGCGTCGGCAATGGCGGCTTGGAGAGAAGTTCCACAGCATTCACCTGCGCCGTGTGCGGATGGCTCTGCATGAGCGGAACTATGAAGCACAAGTGATCCTGCCTTTTACACTTGCTGGCCCCATGTGTGCTTCATCAGCTTCATACTTGTGTTGTGCTTGTTATCAAGCCTAGGTGTCCATTGCCTAGAGACAGGGCTGTCTCTAGGGCAATGGGTGTTCCTTGGCACAGCAGATGTGCTGGTTGCCAAGGTTATATTGCATCATAACGAGGCCTGCTGACTTCACCTATGCAGTGCATGCAACAGGACTCTGACTGCACGGTTTGTGTCCTGTGCAGTATTGCTCGGTGCCTGTAATGTGACTTGACGTCACATCCCTGCTTGCATGGCATCACATGGCATGGCGGTGCATCACAGAGTGTCCACTGGACAGCAAAGGATTTTGCTTTCATGGCAAGCTGTACTTGTGCCTTATCAGATTTGGGTAAACATGCATGTTACCATGTCCTTTCCCTACTGCAAGTTGTTCCTTGTCTGTTGTTGCAAATGTCACTGTATTGCCGACTCAGTCCAGCTGCCAGCATGATGCACCTGTGCACCTGCTGGAAAAAGCTCTGCAGCGGTGCAGCAACGATGGCACTGACAGCTCAGCAGGCGAGGAATCAGACCCCGGCAATGTTGATGAGACAAGCTGTAGCAGCACAGGGTGGGCAGCAGCACAGCAACCTGGCTTCTTGCTGGCTCACAGCAAGCCGAGGAAGGGTTCTGGTGCAAAGGTGTTGCTGCAGGTTAGGCAGCTGAGCGGCTATGACCTGTGCCATTCATTGTAGGTAAGTTTTGTGTATGGGTACTCCAGGAATGTGCTGATGTATGACAGCAGCAGAGGCCTGATGTCACTGCTGGCTTGCTGTGGCATGACTCGTGCAGAACAACATGTGAGGGTCAAAGCGACGCTGCGGGTCAGCTCACCACCAACTGCCACCTCTGCTGCTGCCCTACAGAAGGATGCTCTGCAGACAGGGGTGCCTCTTGACAACAGTGCTAAGCTAGCTAAGCACACGGCGGATGAGGCCAAGCGGTATGCAGCAAACACAAGCTACGAACTTGATGATGCTACGCCGAGCCCACTCAAGCTGGTAGGCACTGGGACAGATCAGCAGACTCTGGTGCATCTACATTAGGACACATGTACTCTATTCCACTGCATGCAGCTGCAAGCTTCCATGGTCACTTGCCGTCAAGCATTTAATGGCCATGTAACAAGCACAACTGCCTGATTTGTTGCTCACACACACATACGCTGACACCTCGCAACTTCAGGCCATTCCCGAGTGGACAGCTGAGGCCCCAGTAACAGCCACACTGTCCCCTGGCATGACCCATAGAAGGCATCCCGTATGACAGCAGTCTGTTCAGCAGCAGGCCATCACAGATTGCAATGTTTGCAGCATGCCAGCAGCAGGTGCAAGGCTCTCAGTACTTATCAGCAGCAGTGCCATGCAGTACAGCATCCAACAGATGAGTGCTTTTATCAGCACATTTGACAGGCGGCCTGACCTCAATGCCCTCCTGCATGGGCCATTTCTGGGCAGCAGCTCTACTACTGCGGTACTCCCGCTGAAATTGTTGCGTGAGTTTGAGGGTGTTGACACATCTGAGGGCAACTGCCAGCACCATAGCTGGATTTGCAAGCAGACTACCAAGCATCTCAGCAGCTGGCGTAGCAAGTCCTACTGCTGACAGACTGGTGCGGCGAGAGCTGCAGACCGCGTATGACAGGCTAGAACAGCATGTATCAGAACTGTCAGCTGCCCTGAGAGGGGGCCAAGCAGGGGCTGAGCTGTTGGATAGGGGGGTCTCCCCTGGGGTGCAGCTGAGGCTGATGCACTGTAGCCGCCTGGATCTGGCTTGGGCGCTAGCCACTGGGTCAGCACAACCAAACTAAACAAGTAGCTGATCTAGAGCTGAGGCATGCAGGTGCCTTGTTCAGAGTCGACATGGTGCAATGACTTGAGTTCAATAGTGCACCTTGGTGGGCGTGATCTGTCCGGGGACTTTGAGAAAGGATTCAGCTTGTGATGCGTCTGGCCCGTTTGTGTTGAGCTTGTTGAGGCAGCTGGATGCAGACTGCCCCTCTTTGGTGCATTGACACTACCAAAAAGTGGCCAGCCAGCTTGGTATTGCAGTTGACTGTGCGCTCTGAAGCGGTTTCCTGGTTTGGTGGGTGGTGGTGGTGGTGGTGGTGGTGGACCTATGCAGGGCAGCTTGCCAGGCTGGATGCACCATCTCAACCCTGGACCTTTTGGTTATCACTGCTACTGTTGGCTAGCTTTTCAAAAGCAAAGCGACGCACCGGGTGCCTCGCTTTGCTTAATGTACACTTAATAAAACTGCCATGTGTGGCTCTGGACATATTGGATGTGGTCCCATCAGCAAGTTGGCCAAGTCTATGAGCCAGCACAACACAGTCCAACCAAGGGCTTGATGCTGGTGGCAGCATCATGATGGCTAGAGCTCCTCATCCACCCCACATCCGGTCATATACCAGGCCGTTTACCTTATATGCATCTCACAACGCCGACGGAGTATCAGTTGCGCTCCTAATGTCATTCTGTTGTTATCAGCCGGCCGCCGTCCTGGCGGTGCCAACAGCTTCAAACACACGGTGGCTTGCATGATTAACTTGATTGGTTCAAGTAGCAACTGTCTCAGGCAGTTATGTAGCAAGCATCTGCATTAGATGTGCACGCTGCTGTGTATGCAAGAGATTATTGGGATCTGTACTATCATGATAATAATTGGTATAAGAATGAGTCCTGAATCAGTTCTGGTAGGACAAGGCAGCTACCCACTTTACTGTCAGAACTTGCATGGCCGGATATCACAGGACCTAGTCGTCGTTGTGGCTTCTAAACATGAAAGTTACCGCAGCAGGGTCTGCAGGTGCCGTAGCCTTGAGGCGTGGGTAGTATATCTGCCGCCACTCACGAACTGGTTTCCGGTTTGCAATCCGCCACAACGCACGTGTTTGGTTATTGGACAAGGGGCGGCCCTTTTTGTGCTCGTGGTACAGAGAATGCACAAGCTCTGGGTCAAAGTCCGCGGGCCCAAGATTGCCTGGAGCTGCCAGTACACGGTGGTGCTGTCGTCCTGAGGGGACTCGGGAGCAACGCCCTTGTCCCTGGGGTAATGCTCGACAGCCCACTCGATGATGGACCCACCCCTGCGACTCATGCCTGATGCCTTGCCATGCAGGATGTTCTTGAGAACTGACAGCTCAGTGCTCGTGAGTGCCAGGGGTCGTGAGGCTTCTTGTCTCTTCCCTTAGGGAAGAGACAAGAAGCCTCACGACCCCTGGTGAGTGCAGTGAGTTTAAATCAAATTTGTGGCCTTGTACTTGTAGCACATCCGGTAGACGGGCGTCGGATCAAAGGACCAGGCCGGCGCATGGCCTCGCAGCTTCATCGGAAGTGGAGAGGCGCGTGGGACGTGCAGTGGCGCTGAGGCACGCATATTAATAGCATGTCCCGGGGCCTGCATCATCGCTGAGCGGTGCTTAACAACGTTGGCCGCGTCGCAAGGGTCGGCGCGATGCTGGGAAGGGCCGACCCGCCCTTTTAGCGACTGCGAGATGCTCGTAGCTCGTTGTTAAGTATGAATAAATAGTTTCCGACTGCCAGCCCCGGCGAATCAAGTCCCAAATTGCCGATTCGGCGATCCCGAGGCTCGGAGTACCCACCAGTGGGTGCGTCTGTGACTTCTGCGCGCCCAGGCCCTGCCCAGCTGTTAGACCGTGTATGAATTTTGCAATCATTATGACCAGCCATTGAATGCAGGCCGGCGCCGCGCAGAGTGCGAGTCTGGCCCAAACGCACCCGGGCGAGGCAAGATATAAAAGAATGAATGAGCTTCGCATAGCGCTTTCAAGAGAGCGCTAGCGTAAGTTTACGGAGAGTAATGTGTGTGTCGGGGCGACTTCACATTCCCTACCGTCCGCTCTCGTCCCCTAAGGGGCGAAAGGGCTGGTCCCTGGGGGACCGAGATTGTGTGATTATTTCTTCTTCAAGGTTGTTCAATGTGCTGGGAAGGCTGTGTGCTTGTCGCGTTTACTTCCTGTTGTTAGCGAGGCAAGATGACTCTAGACTTTTGTAATGTTAATTCGCGTAACCATCATGCATGAAGCGCTTGATAATCCTGGTGAAAGTGGACCCCTCTGTTGTACGAGAATAGACTCCCATTTCACAGCCAGATGCAGCTGAGCGGCAGGAGGCATACAGTTGATGCCCATTGAACCACCATAAACTTGCTGGTAATGTCTGCCTTGTACAGAAACAATATTGTTCTTGAGCACAAATCTCAAGAGCCTCTGAGCTGGCAAACAGCATCCCGATACACATCAGGACAACAAGAACCACTAAGCACACTTACTGCTTCTGCACATGCATCAATGCATCCCTCATGCTCAACATTTGGGTAGACACTGTCAGCATAAAACACCAACAACCAGGCAACTTGCTTTAAAAACTGCAAACACTTGTGCTCTCTAACTCGTGTGTCAGCTGTGTGCAATCGGTGAGAATAGTGTCAAAATTTTGACACAGCATTCAGTTTCTCAGCCAACCACATACTCACATATGTTATGATCCAACTATTACAAGCAGCAATAGGCCTGTCAATGGTAGTACTGTCTGAAATACACATTTCATGCAGTTGGAGAAGGATGTACAGTTGGGTGGTGACCCAAACTGCAAGCCCTGCAACATGTTATCGCAACCACTACTACCTAGCTCACAACCAATAACCGACACTGAATGTTTCAGTTTCTGGGATACAGGTTCCTTTACGGCACCAAGAGATTGTCAGTCACATCTTTGTGAACAGTAAATCCATCACATGGTGTGACACAGCTGCATGGTTTTCAGCATTGTTCATGACGGTCGGGCCAAGATCCTTCTCAACTGGTTTGATAAATGAAATCAGGCTACTGACGGAACTCACGAAACGCCCAAGACTGTTCAGCACTTGAGTTAGCATCAAAAACTGAGACTTGCACAGGTGGAATCATACCTAGCTAATAACACACTTCTAACAATGCTGACAGACTGCTCAACAACAGCAGGTGCTTTGGGAGGTTGCCATGAAGTATGGGCCACTCTTAAAACTGCTTTTATTCCCAAAATATCCCCTCAAATGTTCACTGCGCTGCCACCGCTTGATCTGCGCAACCAGGTCCGTCCTCGATAATGTCTTCGTTGGGGGTCGGAAATCGAGTTCATTGTTCAAAAGTGCAAGGCCATCAACAGAAAAAGGCGCTTTGCTTAGGTTGTGAACACCCAACAACTGCAAAGAGTCAGAGCTTGCCGGCTGCCCAACTGCTGCTGCTGCTGCTGCTGCTGCTGCGGGTCTTGCCGCTGGTACTGCTGCTGAACTCGCAGCACCAAGTGCCGCAGGAAGCTGCGGCTTGAATGAATGAATGAGCTCCGCCTAGCGCTTCAAGAGAGCGCTAGCTCAAGTTGAGGGATGGTAATGTGTGTGTTGGGGTGACTCCACACCCACCGTCAGCTGCCGCTTGAGAGCATCTGCAACTGCTACGTTCACCTGTTCCTACAGCGTTAGAGGCCCAGTTTGTACCATCTCGGCATCTCCTGTGGCCCCCCGCTGCTGATGGCTGCTAGACTGAAGTGCGTTGCTCCTTAGCAGCATGCAGTTTCAGTCAAAGCAGACCTGCTGATGCTTCTGCAGCTTGGCCATGAAAGGCTTTTCCAGGTATCCGTCCTCTGAGCCCTCTGCTGCTCCAGCTGTACTAGGCTTCTTGCTGTCTTTCTTGGTCTTCTGCTCCTGCAGCAGGCAGACATAGCAGTGTGATGTAAGCCCAAGAACCCTGAGGTGTTGACTCATGTGCAGTGAGACACTGTCAGCTGTCAGCTTACTGAGTACACGGGCGAAGTGCCTGAGAGGTGGGGAGACACAAGGGTTAATGCTGTTTCCCCCAGACTGGTCAGCTGCCAAGGGTCTGTGTGAAGAAGAAGTGCGCTATTGACCCCAGTCACATGCACCACCAACGAGCCAGGACTTGTTGGTGCTTACCACATTACGGCGACAAGCACCACACACAATACGGCGACAAGCAC
This sequence comes from Coelastrella sp. UTEX B 3026, assembly GCA_002588565.1. Classification (NCBI taxonomy): domain Eukaryota; kingdom Viridiplantae; phylum Chlorophyta; class Chlorophyceae; order Sphaeropleales; family Scenedesmaceae; genus Coelastrella; species Coelastrella sp. UTEX B 3026. Next base: position 57,562 of record NSMO01000078.1, read on the forward strand.
CACACAAAACTTTCACTGAATGCTGGTCCACAATGCAGCATCACATGATGGTGTCTGTTGCCATGCTAGCACGAATACGGACCCTAACACCAAGTTTCACCTGCCACAGTGCTGTCAGGATCTAATTCCCTAAAGAAGTCCTGTAGGCGGTTCATTTCCCACTGATAATCACTGGTATCCTCCGGCTCTCCACACATGCCCAGGTCTATCAATACTGCCTGCATCATAGCAAACAATGGACGGTCAGGGGGGCTGGCCCAAACGCACAAGACCGTCTGGTGCCAATGTCAGCTTGACAACTGGGGAGGTTTTGCGGGCGTGCCGCCGTGTGTCTGCCGCGAGAGCACCATACGTGCAAGGGATAGTGACATCCCTGCAAGCATGTCTCTTCCCAACACTGTGGGGCTGTATGATGCTGTGTCACTCCAACCCACCTTCCATGTGCCATCAGGCAATTGCTGCAGCAGCAAATTGCGATGGTGCAGGTCACCATGCACCAAACCCAGCTTGTGTAAACGTTGCAGCGCCTGCAGGCAACAAACACAGACCAGAAACAACAGTATTCTGATGCCGAACGATCACCGCAATAACAGGCAATGACTTGGCTCAACGACTTGCAGCTGAGACAGGAACTCCTGCAATTGGCCAGTACACACTTTCTGTTCCCGTCTCAAAACCTGCACAACCAGAGCATAGTGATCAGACGACCTCAGGACCCGGCCCAGCACATGTAGACGAACTACAAATTGACAAGGAGTTGCTATTGCGGACAAGAAGCTGTGCAACTCAGCAGACCCTCACACCTTTTCAGCCACAGGCAGAGCAGCACGTGTCGCAGGGCCAGGTCTCAGCCCATCTTGAATGTAGGACGTTGCCACAAAGAACACGTTGCCCTCTTTCCAGTACCCAGCATCAACCAGCACTGGCAGGACTTCACCCTGTAGGCCCTTCACACGCTCTGCAGTCAGGCAAAGACAGGCAGAGCCAAAACTGTCAGCAGCGTGACAGGCGTATTTCATGAACATCCACATGTGCGTAGCCACGCTGTTGCTCGGCTAGCTTGTGCGCATAATCTGTGGTGACTGCTGCTCCTTCAGAGACACACTTGCAAGGTTAAGTTTATAGTGTGTCAATATCACTACAAGCTTGCGCAGAATGCCATACATGTAAAGGTGCAGCTGCTCTCTCTGTGCGGCCTCAAACATGTTGCCGTGTAACAAATCAGCTCATGTGCACTTGCTCAAACATGTGGCACACGACGATTCCATACAGCAGGGTAGCCCGCTCAGCAGCAGTACCTAGCTTTGCACAATACTGCAGTGTAAGACGGCCAGCTGAGCGGGCGACAGTTTCCCGCGCCTGTGGCATACCCAACTCCAAGCCATATGCGGAGCTGAGTGTGCAGCTGCTTAGTACAACACCAATATCTAACAACCCACATGCAGCTGCCGACAGCATGCCAACGTCACACGCAGGCCTCTACTCACCATCCAGGTACATCTGCACCTCGCGCTGCATGCCCTCAATCTGCCGCTTCTGCTTCTCTGTGTCTGCCAGCTTGACGGCACACCACACGCCACGCACCCTGCACAGCACCAAGGTAGCCTTAGCAACGCCAACAGCAACCCACTTTGCCAGAGACTGCAGGACTGCCAGCTGTCTGTTCTGCACTTCGGCAAAGCAGCTTCTACTTGACCACAGCGGTCTCACAAGATGCCGGCGGCGGGGTTCACCAAGCGGAACCTGAACAGTCTCCGTGGCGGGAGCACCCTAGACATCGCTGCGCACAGACTGTGTGACCGCTCACATGCCCAGCTTGACGGGTCCAGCTTGGCCCTCGCCTATGATGAACGGCGTCAGGTGCAGCTCATCATCTGCGAGCTGCCGAAAGCTGCCGCTGGGCTGCATCTTGAAGCTGCTGCTGTGTGCCAACAAACTGGCTTGCTGGGCACCGGGCACCTGCTGCTTCTGCTGTTCTGAATCACCGGCTGCTGCTGCTGAACCCTGTGCTGCTGCACCCAGGCTCTGACCTGCTGGGCACACTACACCGTGTGCAGCAGCTATGTCTGGTGGCAGTGCGGCAGACTGATGTTGGGCATCAGTGGCTGCTGACTCGTTCATCCAGACGCCGTCATCTGAAACACCTGCCTGTGCATCTAGCTGCTTCAGTAGGACGACTGCAAGGTGCAATAGAATAGATAACAGGAGGTTTTGTGTGATGGTTGGGGTTCGAACCTGTGTCTCGTTCATTCAGGTGCGGGTTTCAATTCCCGGAGTCTGCGTTTGTTGTGGCACAGCGCCTCAGCCTACTCCGGAGGGGGGGAGGGAGAAGTGCTGGCACAGTACAGTACTGTGTGCCAGTTGCATTGGCAATGGTCAGGCTGAGCCTGTGTGTGCTTGGTGCATGCTCTCTAATGTGTGAACGGGCCATGGCCACACTTGCTAAGGCGCCAAAGGACCTGGCATACCATGCATCATGAAGGCCTAAGGACGGTCGGCTGATGTGCTTTAAAGGCAACAGCGTGCAGAATTCACTCATCATCCGAGTCCAAACATGGCGCCTGCTGGTACTGAACCGTGTGAGGAGTGACTCTGAGCTGATTTGACTGTAGTGAAGCATTACACAGTGATGCAATCTTGCATCACCGGGAATGCTGCCACTTACATGCCAGGTGTGCTAACACGCCATCACCTATCCTTGACCATGGGATGGCTTCTGTCACCTTGAAGCGATGCTTCCCAGTGCGAGCGAAAAAGAATGTGGAGTCATAACTTGTCAGAAATCCATACTGATGATCCTGCAGGCGGTGACAACACAACAGCGTGAACAACCTGACGTATAACTTCAACTCAGCACGTACCATCAGATGGCCAACACGACCCAATGGCTGCTCATGTGGGGTAGAAGCGCAGGCTGGAACCCTGTTTGCTGTTCTCTAAGCTGGAAGTTGGCAAGCCTGCAACACCTCAAGTCGGTTGCTCGACTGCAGCAAGGGCTTTCAGTGATAGGCTTTCCAACAGCATACCCGCTCTTTCATGTAGTAACACTCCTGTTTAGCAAACTTCCAGGTTCTGTGGTCAGACCGACCGATCCTTGTAGCACCACCAAGGTCAGCAGGGGTCTGCAAAAGCAGCAGCAGGTGTGCAGTATAGTAACTAGACACAATGACCGGGCAACTGTTGGAGGCAGACGGAACAGCAGAGCATAGTCCAGCTTACATCTCAACCCCTCCTGGGGCGGTCATAATACACGTATCTGGATCTACATATGTATGTCTGGCCTGTGGATAAGAAAAGGGAAAACACACCTTGCCCTCTCCTGTCAATACCTCCTTGGAAGTGACATCTCCACGGACTCGAAGCTCGAACAGCCAATCTGGCTGGCCCTTCTCAGGCGATGTCAGCCCGTGGAGGGAGTTATCTACCTCGTACCCTAGTGACCTCACCACAGCTGCAACTACAGCGCACACATTAATGTCAAACCTGTGTATGGATGGAGAGAAAAAGGCAGCAGGCACTTGTCAACAGAATCTAGAGATTGCACACTACAGGATGGCATCTCGTGGTGGCGTAAACTGCAAATCACGTTCACAGTCTGCAGACATCGGCTATTTATTCACAAGTTGCAGAGTTGGGACAAAGGCAAGTTGTTTGCGCCCCGCGCAGCCAGCTGGGATGTCCAGTGGCCTTGGGCAATTATCAAGTCTACTGCCACAAGACAACAAGCAGATGGGCCTCAGCTATAGAGCACCTGCACCACCTCAGAGCATTCGTACTTACTGGGTATTCAATCCAAACTCTGCCTGTGTACAGCTGCGGCGGTGGGCTGCATATGGCAAGTGGTACATGCGAAGAACCATCCAAGTCAGCAGCTATACTCATCACAAGCTGCCTGAGCTGGATGAGCCCTGGTGAATGCAAGGTAAAGTGCCCACATGTCTGCCTACTAGGCAAACAGATACAGCCCTTCCGCACCGAAGCACGTCAGCCAAGTCCTGTGGCACATACAGGAGCAGTAGCATGAGTGCGCTGCTTGTGGGGCTGATGCGGCATTCGCCTCACATACATGTCACTCACGGTTATACCGAGGATCAAATTCGAGCATCCGTCCACCCAACTTCTGCTGAAGGTATGGCATGATATTTGGAACCCACAGTTCTGGCTCAACCTCCAGTTGGTCATACGACATCTTCGTACTGCTGTCAGCTGGGGCTGAGCAGGCCACCCAAGGGATGGGGCCAGTCACCACATCGAGCAGTGGCACTGCGCAATCAAGATAGAGCAGGTTAAGGTTGTGCAAGGCCAATCAAGACAGACACCTGACATGCAGCTGCCTTGAGGTCTGTAGTGGGAATTGCTGGCGTACGCTGCAGCGAGCAGTAACTCCCCCAGAGCTGCCAAATGCAGGTGCTACAACCTGACTTGCGGACCGTTGAGCATCTGAGCAGCGGCTACGCGAGCTGCGCCGACAACATGCGTCACCATTGCTGAACATTGTCGAACATGTGAGCAGCTTGTCAAGTTGCTGGATGAGTGCTGTATCAGAGGGTTGTAGCCTACCGTTTTGAACCACAGTTATCTCAATGCCTGCATCGGACAACACAGTAGGGTTGCCACACAGGCCATCAAAGCACCCGAGATTTGTTAGGCCCCTTGCAGCAGCTGAGATGCATGTATGTAAACCCTTGTGCGCTGGCTGCACTTGGTGAATGCAAATGCTGCCGGGTTCTATCCCAATGGATCAGAAAGTGATACCGAATGTTTCGCCAGAATCAGCAGCGCCTACAATGGCTGACTGTGCGGCTCACCTGATGCCAGCCATACAGGTAGCACCATTGCCGTCAGCTGTATCACCGAGTGCGATTGCTGCTGCTCCTCACTAAGCAACAGTACATCACCGCTATACGGTTCCCAGGACCGTGGACTAATTTTTGCAATGCAGATATTTTCGGGAGATAACACGCAGCCACTGAAGCGGAGGTCCTGACGCAGGTGGGTGCTGCATCTCTCCGTCAATGTCCGTAACTGCACCGACGTGGCACCCTGGAGATCAATATGGAATCTGACAAAGCATGGAAGCGAGCTATGGTAGCCTCCACCGTGAAGCCGTATGTCGAATATCGGCATGCTCAAGGCCCAAAGTAGCCAGCTGATGTACAAAGCTTTCGGCAGGACTTATCTCGGATGCTTTCAATCACGCGGAATATATGCCTGTTTAATTATGCCTGTTTCAGAGTCGTGTGTTTTCAGAGACACTAATGCAGGCACCGTTGAAGTAATTACCAAGCAGCTGCCTGCAGGATAGTCTTGCACCGCAGGCGTCCAGCTTGCAGTAATGTCGAATAGTCAAATCGTACTTCTGGCAGAGGTCCTTGCCCCTCTGCTACGGTAGCACTGCTACTAGTTTGATACTGCCATGCCCAGCTGAACCCTGAAAAAGTAAAAGGCTCCTTAGGATCTAGTAGTACTTTGATTGATGAACAGCTGTCACACGGTTCCGAGTACAATAAAACCATTGACAGGGATAGTGGTTCTGTCTGCGGCAGCGCTGTCTAGCTGTGCCTTGTGCACTGCGAGTGCAGGTGCAGGTTGCACTGGCTGCAGATGTCTGAACTAGAAGTGATGAAGCTTAGTAATGTCACAGCCCCTGGTTTGAAGGGAGGTGAGTACTTCACAGCCCCTGGTCTGAAGGGAGGACAACGAGACGATGATATGATTGTACTCCCAGGTCAATGCCACGTGGCGTCTCGAGCTGTACTGCAGTAGCAACCAGCTGGCCGTGTTTCTGCGGCATCGCTGCAGCTGGGCGGCCAGCACCCAACGTGCCACAAATGGCTAAGTATGCGCTCCTGCAGCAAGCCGGAAACGCAAGGCTAGCTGCTCAAGGGCGAGGGTTTTTTGAAGCTGTTACACCCAGTTCCCATATTGAGGTGTTCGAGTTGCCCTCGGGGGGTCAGCAATACCCTTTGCTGTGGCTGAAGTCGCCCTGGGGGGGTGGGCGTCAAATTCCTGTGTCAGGTCGCCCCCTGCCCCCCCCTCCCCCTGCCCCTTGCCTTACGTCGCCCCTGCCCCCCCCCCGGCTGCTGAGTCACGGATTACGCGCTGGCAGTGGGGTGAGTGTTGCATTCTGCCATTGACTGACAAGGGCGTGCTTTCCGAAGGTCGTTGAACACACAGTGCTTTGACAGTGAGCGGCTAGCCATGCACAGCACATCTAGAACAGCACTACTAAGCACCTGAGAGCTTTGGAGTCAAAAATACCTTGTGTACGGGGCACTGTTGGTTTTGGAGTGATGGCGATTACTTGTGCGTCGTCAAAGAGCAAAGAACAGCCCCATCCTCACGACCAGCACCAGTGCTGCCAGAGTGTCACTTTTGGTGTGGGCTCGACTGTTGGCATAAAGACGCACTCTACTGAAGTTTAAATTAATGTATTGCAAATACTGTTGAAACCTCAAGCGGGTAACATCCCTGCTACAAGTTCTCCTTTGTTGCAAAAATCTGTCATTGACCAGCAGTTATGGTTGCCTGCGGACCCTGTCATGGCTTTCTACACATTCAATCAGCAGTACAGTTGCTGAACTGTGACTAGTACTGCCTTCACCTGTCACCTTGCTGATGTGCTGGCCTCATTGCCTCAGAGCCAGTTTCAGAGCATTTTGAAGGCAACACTTGCGTATCTGAAGCCCCAGAGCTCCGGTGGCGTGCCGCTGACGCGGCACAAAGTCGTCCCCCGCCCCCCCTCCCCCCCACCCACCCCCGGGCACCCAAGAACCCAGAACCGCTCCTCGCCCCAGGGGGGTACAGCTGCGTCATGTGAACTTCGCTTGGCGCCATATACCCGTGCAGAGGAACTGGGTGTAACAGCTTCAAAAAAACCTCGCCCCAAGTCGTCACGGGCGTTGTCATCACGTTGGGCCCTGCAGAGGCCTTCAGAAGCGTTTATAAGTCAGGCTGGCCCCCATAACCTGCTCGCACCTTGATTATATGCAGTGGCAACCCGGTAATGGCTTGGCCTCTCACTGCGCCAGAGGCTGGACCGTTGATGCTGTTGCAAGTCCTTCAACACTAGCCATTCACGCACCCGCAGATGTCTGTAGCAAACCAGGCAGCTGTGTTGCATGGCATAGATGACTTGAAGGTTCAGGAATGGCCGCTGTCACCAACAGTACAGCCAGGTGAACTGCAGTTCCACAGCTGCAAGAACTGTCGATTGCATCTGCCACCTACCTGCTAGACACAACACATGTGAGCTTTTGCTTGCGCTCTGCAGCCGTTATGCCTACCTCTAGATACATACGATCTCAACGTACCCAAGTACGAGACAACAAAGCATCACGCTGTTGGAAAACACCACAAGTCGTAGCAGCAGTACAGGAGCGCTGCTCACCAGCGAGCTGTCCATTGCTACTGCTGTCAATGCCAGGTCATGTCCGAGTCGCCATGAAAGCAGTAGGCATCTGCGGCTCGGACATTCACTACCTGAAGCACGGCCGCATAGGCGACTTCGTTGTCAAGGAGCCCATGGTGATTGGACACGAGTCCAGCGGAGTGGTACAGGCGGTGGGAGAAGGCATAACACAACTCAAGGTGCGTCTTGAAGGCCTGTACTGCATTTGTACAGTTGACTCCAAGGCATTAGATACCCAAGAAGAAGGGCAGCAAAACCCGTGATCCAGAGGTGTAATAAACCGCCGAGCATCCAATACAAGGCACTACGAACAAAAACAATGCAGGGGATGACAACAGTAATCACCACTATCTTGCCAAGCACTGCACTGCATGATGTTGAACAAGTATTGCCAGAACCCAGACCCTTCAGGTGACCACAGTACATCAATCTACTCCACACTATGCAGCCAAGCAGCAGCGCCTGCCGCATTGCGATTGGATGTATTGAACACCGATTTAATCATTTGCTGCCTGTTTCATTGCTGATTGTTTAGCTGAAGCAGCAATTGTTCTGGAGCCTAACATGCTTTGCCGGCACTGCAGTGCAGGCAATGCAGTAGCTGTGCCCAGGACCACAACATTGGACCTGTGGTACAGCACCACACCAACCAACCGCTCTATTGCCACCCCATCTGCCCAACAGCAGTCGTTTGAACAACTGGGTCAGCAGACACATTTGCCATTTCTGCATGCTTTTGAGGCTGGGAATGCAACTGCTCTTGAGCTTGACATCCCCTGCTGAAGGGCACTGCAGCACGTAAGGGAAGATGTGCCGCATTGACCATCTTTCCCTGCTTCCAACCCAGCTGCCTGGCAAGCAGCAGTCAATCAAAGAATCAAATCAAGATTGCATCTGCCTTCTGCTGTTATACATGCTGTCTAGGTTGGGGATGACATTGCTCTGGAGCCCGACATCTCCTGAACATCTTTTGTGCTGCATTGGCCCTGACCTTGGTCCAGGCTGCAGCATTTTCTGATCACTTTACCGCCAACCCAGCTGCTCGGCAAGCAGCAACGGAAAAAATTCAATCAACATTGCATCTGCTTTCTGCTGTTGTACATGCTGTCTAGGTTGGGGATTCGATTGCCCTGAGCCTGCTGAACGGCAATGCAGCACATAAGGAAGATGTGCCCCATTCGCCACAACCTTGGACCGGTGCTACAGCAATTTATCTGATCACTCTGCTTCCAATTCAGCTGCCCGGCAAGCAGCAGTCAATCACAAAAATGAGTCAAGCAAGCATCTGCTTTCTGCTGTTGGACATGCTGTCTAGGTTGGGGATGCGATTGCTCTGGAGCCCGACATCTCCTGAACATCTTTTGTGCTGCATTGGCCCCGACAACCGGAAGACTGCAGTTGACCTTGCAACTGCTCACTGCTGTTGCACTGCTGTCTAGGTTGGGGATGCAATTGCTCTGGAGCCAGGCATTCCCTGCTGGCACTGTAGTGCAGCCCGTGAGGGAAGATACAACCTAGACCCAGACATCAAGTTTTTTGCCACACCACCAGTGCACGGAAGTTTAGCTACTTACGTAGACCACCCTGTGGAGCTCTGCTACAGGTGCGGGCACAGTGTATGTGCCAGAATGAGAAAAGCTACAGTAGGGATCTCACCATCTAGAATAGCACTGTCCACACCCAATAAGAATTTAATGAGACCAACAAAGGATCAGATCTGGTGAATTTCAGTCAAGCACTCGATCTCTGTTGCGCTGTAAGTTCGCGTATGCAGCCGGATGCATACAGCATAAATACAGATCATGCATACATCATGAACGTGTGTGCAGCTGGCCACCCTGGCCCAGCAGTGGGAAAGCGAGCAGCGGGATGAATGTTGGGGGCTCCATCTGGGCAGCAAGCATCTGGCTGCCTTTGGGCCTGGAGTGGTAGCAGAAGCGGTATGGGTTTCAAACCATGCTTGTTTCTACACAGGTTGCCTGCCAGTCTCTCACTTGAAGAAGGCGCTATGTGTGAGCCACTATCTGTTGGAGTACACGCATGCAGGTGAGCAAGCTGTTGTGCTTATGCTGCAGCATTCAAGCGAGCAGACGTAGCTGTTTCACAACAGCCTGTATCAGGCTGAGCAGTGCCTGTGTTGGCAACAGCAGGATGAAAGCTTGCAAAACATGGGCCTACTTGCAGTGTTGGAATCAGGGATGGAAGAATTGCAGTTGATGGCAGATATGAACAGACGCTCCACAAGTCAAACAGATTACGTCCAGGTTCTACAGCTGGCTCCTGCTGTTCTGTTGCAGTGCTCAATGGCTCATGTAAATAGAAATAGCTCTAAGCTAATTGCCCAAAAGTGAAGCATTACTAGACTCAAGCAATAGGGTGCTGCACATGACAGTTCTCATGTCTGTTGTTCAGGCGTGCTGGTGTTCAACCGGGTAAGACAGTAGCTGTACTGGGAGCAGGACCCATCGGTTTAGTCGTGCTGATGTGTGCACAGGTGGGTCTCACCTCAGCATGTATACAGAATTTATTCTGCAGTCAGGCAGTTCAATCCAGTTCAATCCAGTTCAGTCCAGTTCAATCCAGTCAGCTCAGAGAGTACCGCCGAAGGGCGTGAAAGTATACATCTGTAGTTTGATGGCACGGTCTCAAGCAACCGAAGCTTAGCACTCAAAAGTGACTGAGCCGATGCAACATTCAAGATGGTCAGGAAATTTGGATGCTATGCATGTGACATGCGAGCATCCTGTAGGGGCCCTGCCATTAGCAGTTGAACCAGGTTGACCACCGAGGTATCATGATAATCTGTGATCACAGACTACTGCATACAGGCCTTTGCCTTAGTGAGCAGCAATACCATAATTGGGGCTCTGGCACACCCCACAAACCCTGAGGTTGTTTACTTTATTGGTCCGGCAGAAGATCAAACAACACGAATATCTCTCAGGCAGTGTCTCCAAAGCCTCTGAAATGGGGCGCGGGGGCCAATGGCCATAGAGGCCGATGGCTGGAGGTATAGCTCATATAGGCAGTGTCTATAAAGCCTTGCAGGAGTCTGAGATGGTACTTTGTCACTTGTCGCCTCCCCGCCCCTTGCAGGCTTTCGGTGCCGATCAAGTCATCATAATAGACATCAGACATGCCTTGGCCTTAGCCAGGCTCAATATCACTGCTTGGGCTCTGCTCGGATCACACTGCACAGGCCCTATGGTTGTTCACTTTGTCGACATATTGGGCCGGCAAATCATCTAGAAACAGACATATTTATATCTTTCAGGCAGTGTCTCCAAAGCCTTGCAGGAGTCTGAAATGGTGCTTTGTCACTTGTCACCTGCCTGCCCCTTGCAGGCTTTCGGTGCCGATCAAGTCATCATAACAGACATCAGACATGCCTTGGCCTCAGCCAGGCTCAATATCACTGCTTGGGCTCTGCTCTGACCACATTGCACAGGCCCTGTGGTTGTTCACTTTGTCGACAAATTGGTCCGGCAAATCATCTAACAACAGAAATTATTATATCTTTCAGGCAGTGTCTCCAAAGCCTTGCAGGAGTCTGAGATGGTACCTTGTCACTTGTCGCCTCCCTGCCCCTTGCAGGCTTTCGGTGCCGATCAAGTCATCATAACAGACATCAGACAGTCATGTCTAGACTTCGCCCAGCTGCACTACCAACCAGCACACACCATCCTTACTAAACCCTCAGACAGCCCAACAGCAGTAGCACAGCAGATACAGCAAACCCTGGCTGAGGCGT
>NSMO01000079.1:0-28142 GCA_002588565.1 Coelastrella sp. UTEX B 3026
GTGATGGTGGGGCTAAATGGCTGCTGCTGTGTGATTGCACGTGGGTGCTGCCGCTGGCAGGTGTGCACATGTGCAGAGGCGGTGGTGGGACCACAGGGGGGAGGGGGGGGGGAGCCCTACAGGCTGCAAACACCATCATGTAACAAGCCTGCAGGTCCTATTCCTATAGCCTGCAGTTATTTGGTGTGTCTGACTGCAAAGCGCGCGCTCCAGAGGGGCTTCCTGCCAAAAAATGCTAAAAATCACTAAAAAACATATTTTTACTGGGGAACCAGTAAAAATATATTAGGAACATTCCACACACAAAAAGATATGGAATGACATGTATGACTCAAGCTTCAGAATGCTCACATCATTGAGGGGCATGCAAAGTGGCCTAGAGTCTATCGCCCTGGAGATGCTGAATTGCCACTGCCGCATCGCAGGAACGTAAAAGTGGGGTGTATTTTTGGACTGTGTCCATACTGCGTGGTTGATCAGTTTCGTGTGGCAGGTCCAAACACTAAATGCAGGGAAAACCGCCAGCATTTGATGATGAGATACTTACTGCAGCACCTTTTTCTTTCTCTCAACTCCTCTTTCTCTATATGTGTGCCTACTTGTACAATTCGTCCCTTTGTTTCTCAGACATGACAGAAATAACAACTTTCAAGCATGGGGATCACACACACCAAGCTCGGACCCGTATTGTGCACACGGTAAAAGGGCAACTGAAGTTCAATCACGCTGAAACACTTGACAGATATCATTAAGATAGATTACGACTCACCGGATGGGAACGTATCTGAAATAGTGATCAAGTTCTTCGTCCCGCTGCGAGTACCTGCAACAAGTGGCAGCAAAAGACAAATGATGCATGAGCGCATTCCAGGTGGAAGATCAGCAACTGCACTGCTGCAAATGACATTTTGGATTGTGTCATTCAATGCTGGTGATGTGCCAATTACGACCAGAAGTGAGCTGAACAGTGAGCTGAACAGTGAGCTGAACAGTGAGCTGAACAGTGAGCTGAACATTTTCAGGCACGTTCCGCATGTTGTCTATACACACTGCAAACCGCAAGTTACATATCTGCAACTGCTTCCTTAGGAACATGTGCATTCCAAAAACTAGCTATTAAATCATGTTGCACAGTATTGCTTTAGCTTCATAATTCTGTAAAATTCAACTCCCCACATCCCAAACTGGCAATCAAATGCAAGCTATAGGCGTCACACATGTTTGTGTAGGACCTGTTATAACACATGTGTGACCATACAGGCAAGGTTTATAACATATGTGCCGCATTTCGAACTCACTTTTGCTGAGATCTGGCATTATACATTCTTTTCCCTGCATCAATTGCAGCAGATCATTTGGCAAGTGCTTACTTATGCAGTTCCCAAGGCAAGCACAATATGTCTGCTTGACAGTGATAAGCATTCATAGAAGACAAACATCCGTGTGAGTGACACTGACAACAAGTTGTTTGCATGATTGTCTGCATGATTGTGCGTTAAATGGCCAGCACCTTGCAAGCATACTCTCAGCCACGTTAAGTGTGGTCTAGCTCGGCGGTTGCACTGGTTTATCAACACGACTGAACATTTGATTCATTGATTGCCACACAAATGACTGATGCATGTGCATACACAAACATGCTGCAGATGATTAGGACATGCATAGTTGGATTTCCCATCCATGTTGCTTTTGGTGCGTCCTAACAAGCTCCTACTAGCACTACTTCTAGTATTAGCACTCTTCCCGGCTACTACTGCTGCTGCTACTTGCTTTACACGGAAGCTGCATTCAAATGCAACCAAGCCTGGAGCGCACAATACTTGGTCTCATATAGCCCATGCGATGTTGAGTGACATGGCCAAACCATCTTCTCTTCGCCCAGCATAGGGGTCGCCTATGCCATCGCCACTTAGAGAATCTAAACCCCACCCTACACTCACTTGGCTTTTTCACCACTGGCACCATAAAGTATTTAGGCATTTGTGGTAGCTTCGTACCAGGCTCATAATACAGTTTAATAGGTTCCAAAGGCTTCACAGGTTTCGTAGTCTCCTTGACGGCCAATATCCGCTGCTCTAACTCCTGCATGTTGCTGCAACTGCCCTCTAGGGACAGCCCCACAGCCTGACATATATAATTGATGTCGAGCTGCAGTCTATGAATGCCGTATCGGACTTTTTTTGTTTTTGGTCTCAGGAAAGGGTCGCCTCGGAATGCTACTAGGATTTTGCTGTAGCCTTTTGGTTGGCCTCTACTCCAGTTGAGCTCCCTTTCTAAGGCTTGCTCCATCAATGTACCTGTTACAACAAAATAGGGATAAGAATGGTTGGTGAGTAAACAGCAAAGTTGTGGCGTGTGGCGTAAGAGAGCGAATGAACAGCTTGTTGCTCTACTGTGCCTGTTATAACCTAAAAAATGACAATATTGGTCGTGAATTGGTAAAAAATGACGAAGTTGTGGTGTAAGCGAGCCAGTGCGCAGCTTGTCTCATTGATGTACCTGTTATTAGTAAGGAGCAAGTTGGTGGTTAACCATTGGATGTGGTGTAGCAGAGCAATTGGGCAGATTTCCTTCATCGGTTTACCTGTATTGGTTAGTGGTTACATCATCAACAGCAAGATGGCCGTTAACCAGTGAGACTCGAGATCTCAAGTGTAGTGTGCATGAGCCAATCGCAACATCAACTGACATGGTCATTCTTCACAGACATTGCTGCATCCTTGTCCCTGTTCACAAAAGTAACAGCAGGATTATCATTCGGTGAACCACCAGCAAATGTTCTGTGTCAGTGAGCCGCTGTCAACATCAGATGCCAGGGCAAATGCTTGGTTGGGCCACCACGCCGGTAAAGTATCATTCTGATGGTTACAGGTCTGCTCTCAAGTTGTTTACCTGTAGGCGCGCATAGGGGGCGAACCACAGACTACGGTATAGGGGGGGAGGAGACGCGGTTTTTGGGCCACGCTCTCCCCCCCTACGCAGACGTGGCTCTTCCCTGTGCCAGGCACTGGCCTTTTGGCGTAAACACACCTCCCCCCTCCCCAAATATTGCGTGGCGTCTCCCCCCCCCCTATACCGTGGTTTGTGGTCCGCCCCTAGCTTGTCATAAACAATTGCAGCAGCTTAGACCTACTGAATGTGCGATGCGCTTACGCCAGAGACGACTTGCGACATGACTAAATCTCAGATTGAAAGCAAACTGAAACTGCATGTGGGACCAACCCTGTGTTGAAGGCTTAGTTGAGTGATACTCCACAATGAATGGCGGCAGCTAGCTGTGGACTGATGACCAAGGAGTTTGTCGGGGGGTTTGGGGGGGGGGGGGGGGTGTAAACTGATGAGTCAATCAACAGTAGATAATCTTATCGACAACAATGTAAACCACCTGCAGCAAGATAGGTCCCCAAGTCACCAGCTGCTTTGCACAGCAGTACGTCTGCCAACAAGTGTGCAATTATTACTCAATACAACAAATGTAAACTGACCAACTGAATGAATGAATGAATGAATGAGCTCCGCATAGCGCTTTCAAGAGAGCGCTAGCGTAATTTGAGGGAGGGTAATGTGTGTGTTGGGCCGACTTCACATTCCCTACCGTTGACCAACTGCAGCAAACACTTCCTAGCTGTAGCTGGAGACTTCAAACGAGTTGCAATAGTCTCAACTAAAAAAGGTGAGTAGCTCCGAGTGTGTGTGCCCACCTGCGTCTCCATAGGTTATAGTATAATCATCTACGTCGGGGTTCACTGGGGCATCTAACACATCCCCGGGGTTTGCTTGCTCTGCTAAGCTCAGCGCAACAGCGCGTCTGACGATCATAAACTCCTTCTTGTCGTGCCACTGCCAATGATCCTTGATAAAGTGCAGCAGCTGACCTTTGGTTATGTCTGCAGGACTCAGAGGATGTTGGAGTTGGGTTTCTTGTTGCTGCTGCTGCTGCTGCTGCTGTTCTGGCTGTGGCTGAGCCTGCTGCTGCTGCTGCTGTTCTGGCTCTAGCTGAGCCTGCTGCTGCTGTGGTATCTGCTGCTGTAAGTCAGCAGCTTGGCTGTGACCGATGTTGCGATTCCAAAGGAGTGGAATCTGGTGAGCGGTTTGTGTTGCAAGCGGCGATCATCGCACAAGAGATTGCGCCAATTGTACTGCTGCTGGGACCTCACCTGTGTAGTAACCGGGCGTCGCCTTGGCGAATGGAAAATGCTAGCTGCTGCGTCTTGTACCAGTGAACTACTTTCAAATCTATCACGTGCGCTATGGCGCTCGTTGCTCCGAACCCGCTGCAGATGCAGCTGAGAGACCGGAGCATGACTGCGGAGGTGTGCTAGCTGGTGTGTCAGTGCATACGTTCAAACGGGAAGAAGCAACAGAGTTAATCTAAGGCCTGTACGCGCACACAGCACCAGCAGCCCTGAACTTTCCGGACAAGGATGTCAGGGGCTGGGGGTCGTAGCTCAAAAGTCGTGCTATGGAAGGGTCTTGATGCAGCTGGCAGTTGATAAGTACTTTGCAACTGGAATCGCACGCACTGGCTGCGTATCGAACGCACAGTTACAAGTAGTACTGTCAATGACCAGTACAGTGACTGTACAGATGACCCTGGTCCCGACACCAACACCAGTCTCCGTCTCTCTGAGAGCCATAGAACGCTTCTAGCCGTGCAAACTGGCCCCTAGTGTATTTCAAGCAAATCAGGCTCGGCTGCTGTCGGCACACTAGCTATCAGGAAGTAGCCTGATCGCTGCAGCAGCTGAGGGGACTGACGATCTATAACAGAAGTAAAAACTTCATAAAGCTTTGTGAATATTGAAATGCATGAAATCACAGGTAGAAACATGCGATCTGTCAGCAGTTGTTAGGAGAGTACATGGCAATTGTTCGGCCTGGTGAACCTGAGTTTCACCCCTGCTTGAAGCCTACGCCTGGGCACTCGCGTCACCAATGCCCAACTACATACTCTGCTGCTGCAGCAGAGTCTTCACCCTGTGTTTCACTTCACTTCAGGTAAACTGGTGGTGCAGCTGATGGCTTTGAAGTGTCAGCGTTAGAGCCTGTCAGAGCTTTGTCGTGAGCAGCCCAAGACTCCTTTGGGTGGCGGACCCCATGCATGACACCGCAGCTCTTGCCAGCGCATCTAACCTGTTGCATGGCTCAGTAGGTTTCACACTGTGGCACAGAAACAGCTGCCCTGACGCTTCACCTCACTGTGAAGGTGTAGCAGTTAGCCCATGCAAGATAGAATGCCAAGCAAAGACTGCTGCATGCCACATGCAAGGGGCCGTCACCCGACACATGCTTCCACTCCTGCTGTCATTCTGCTGTCTCCACTGGAGCCAGCGGGGATGACAGCAGGAGCATGATGCTGATAACGGTCTCCTTTTTCGTGCACTGCACCTCTTTAGGCACCGCATGAAGACCCTGGCAAGAGACACTCTATGGCGGCAGCCCTACTGAGCAGCTACTAGTGCTTTGCGCGGTTGAAGTTTTTTTCTTCAAGTTGAACACTTCAACCTGTTGTAGGTGTAGTTGATTCTGAAGTCCCACTGGGCCTAGTGGATCTGCATCTGTCACTGCAGTATCTGCAAACAACAGACAACATAACTGAGCCATGCAACAAGTCTGTGTGCGCTGGCAACAGCTGAAGTGCCATGCCTGGGTGTCTCCCACCCAAAGAGCTCTCTATGTTGCTCATGATGACAACCTCCAACGCTGATTCCATGTTGCAACAAGCTGCAAGCTCATCCATGTCTAACGAGCTGCAACAATTAGGGTACAAGCTACGACAGTAGGTGTCGAATAGGGTCCAGTGGCTGGAGCGACTTTGTGTTTCTATGTCTAACAACTGCGAGCTCTCTGTGCTGCTCATGATGACAACCTCCGACGCTGTCCATTCAATGTCTAGTAAGCTACAAGCTCATGCAACTACTTACTTGACTTCATCCCATACCTTCTCCCACTTCTTGCGCCTGCATGGTGGACACTGAGAGCAAGCCAAATCAGTTGGACTCTTGTTTGGTTTGCTGCTGCTGCTGACACTGCTTTGAAATTTGTGAAAGTGACTGAGCCATGCAAGAGAAAAAGATAGATGCGCTGGCAAAGCTGCAACGCCATGCCAGGGATCGCCACAAAGTTTGTTTGTCTGCTCACAATCACAGGCTCTGGCGCTAACACAACATTGTGAGGAGCTGGCAACCGACATTTTCAATCAAGTCGTGCAGAGCACTCGTTGATGATGCACCACTGCTGCCTGTCATATATGCTTGATAACACATCTGATAGCCAGAGCACAGGGCTCGGCCCTGCAAACTTCTCAATTAGCTGCCAGTGCTGCCCATGCTGCCCAGCTGTGCTAGATCACGTACTCAAGTATGCTACCGATGCCTAGTATAGAAGAGGTTTCCCCTGTATTGCATTTCAGTACATGCTGATAGCCGACAACAGCTGCAAGGTTGCTCTCAGAAGCTGGTCTTTGACAGAGGCACGTTACAAGTGGATACTCTCACCGCTACCGTTTTAGCGCTCACCAGGTGAATGGCCGACCACAAGTGACACACACTTTAGTGGGTAAGTCTCCTTTCTTAGGAGCCTTGGTCTTCTTGCTGTCGCTGCCTTTCTTGGCTGAAATAGTAGCAGTTGATAACCTTTGTGGTTTGCTGCTTACGTGACATTCTGCGATATGGGATCGAGTCCGTGCGGGTGCTGTTGCTGCTGCTGTTGCTACAGTAGCCAGTTTGCATGGTTGCCAGGCTCTAGCAGACAGCCTGTAGCAGGCTGCTGCCATGCTTCTGGGCCGAGCTTAGAAGTATGAGCACAGTAATATGATCATCTTGCAGATGCCTTGCGCTATGTGACCATCTGTGCAGGCTACTGTGGCTTCTTTGCAGGTGCTGGACAAGAAGCTGGTCTCGAATTCGCCACCCCCCGTGGATAGGGGTGTTCGGCGCTGTACCGCTGCCTGGTCAGAAACTAGCACTTAACAGATAGCTTTGATTGTATACAGTCAGCCAGCCATACAGCCAGGGTTGGTGGGGACCGGCGCGCTCGTGACCACAGATAGATTCGGGTCTGCACTTGTGGCGACACGCTGCGTGGTTGTTAGTCCAATAAATTCAGGGGTGAAACTAAGGAGCTGTGTTCCTGCTGTGCAGGAACTCTGGTCTGTACGTGCTGAACGTTGAACTTCCAACACGTCAGATGGCAAAGCCCGCTCTTCTACCAGAGCTTGCAAACGACTCCTGGTATAGCCCATTGTGTGAGGGTAATTACGTAGTATTGTTAGCGCTTGCTGCAGCTCCCGCACCACAGCCCCCGCCCAAGAAACTGTCTGAACAGCAGTAGCAACATCAGCATGCGCCTCTGCTTGCCTGCTAAGAGCTTACGAGCACACAAGCAGCTATTGGTACACCCCAAGCTGCGCCACGCCGGCCAGCGGCTCACACCTGCGCGAGCAGCAGCTATGCAAGCGAGCAGCAGAGGTCAGTATTTGGCACTTGTTTCCTTGACACGCAGCAGCGACCGAGGTAGCCAGCATGCGGCTTCCGTACCTGCCATATCTACGTGAAATTTGCTGTTACGAAGCTCACGTTCTCAGATTCGACAACCCGCAGCGCTCGGGATTACTGTAGTGGTGGTTTGCTTGTTTGCTTGCAGATCCGACCAACTCATTCATTTCTCAGTTTACAATCGAGGGCAGCAAAGATGGGCCTTTAGCCGGACTTACATTGGCTGTCAAAGACTTGTTTGATGTACGTACGGCGGGGCAAATGCAACAGTACTGGCGTGAAGCTAGCTATGTATACAATGCAGTGCGTACTTTAACGGTACACGCAGCAGGCACGATTAAATTACTAAGCTTCTTAGAGCGACAGCTCACTCTGCACTCTGCAGCACATCATGTGGTAGTAACCAAAAGTCAAGCTGTGCTTGAGCTCATGTCTTTGTTGTCTTGTTTTCTTGGCTTTGGGGTGTTGCTGTTGCTGCTGTTGAGGATCACAGGTCTGCAGTCCTGCACACACATCGCCTTTGGAAATCAGCACTGCTAGAAACTCTGTTAGCTCAATGCCAAGTTAACACAGCACCAGAAGTCGCTCAATCTGCATGACCTCACAACTGCATCTGACTATACTGCTGCTGCTGCTGCTGCTGCTGCTGCTGCTTCAGAATGTTGTTAACAAAGCTGCCTGCAAAACCCCAACATGGCTAGACATCCACCCTGTAGCGCAACACACAGAACCAGTAATCACTCAAGCTGCTCTCAACCTGCATCTCGAAACTCTGCTTCTGCTGCACACCACTGGTGACAGAACCGCGCCTGGCAATCTGTACCTTGCAGTGATAGATGCTGCTGCTGCTGCTGCTGCTGTTGCTGTAGATCGCTGGTCACAAAACCGCGTTTGGTAACCCCACATGGCTAGACACACACCCCGTAGCTCAACACACAGCACCAGTAGTTGCTCAGCTCCTCCAAGCGGGCGCAACAGTAATAGGCAAGACACATATGGATGAACTGGCATACAGCTTGAATGGGGAAAATGCTCACTTCGGCACTCCGGTCAATGTGGCAGCACCCGGCCGCATACCAGGAGGCTCCAGTTCCGGCTCTGCGGTGAGGACAGTAGCTGTTTCACTCTTCGCAATCTGTGGGTAATTATACTGCTGTGCTACCGTTATGTAAATAGACGTTGTTGTACGCTATGTTGTTGTGTCGTGGCTCACTTCTGCGGGGCGGGGCTCCGCTGGGCGGCCCAAAACCTCCAGACATGTGAGCCATGGCACAAAGCCTCGTGGATCGCCAGTGTTGCATGTTTTCCTGTGCACAGGCAGCAGTAGCAGCTGGACAAGCTGATATAGGACTTGCAAGGGACACCAGGTCTCTTGGGCTGGCCTGCAACCTCCACATGTGTGTTATCAAAACTGTATTTAGAAGAGAACGTGAAGATTTAAAACTGTTAATACTATAAATTGCAACGGAAGAGAAATTGAAAAAGTATTTACCAATACTGTAGTTCCAGGTGGATTGAGTAATTCTTTGATACTGATTCTTAAATCTAATCCAGGCATACAATACCCCTCGAACCTCTGTGTGGCATGTCAATCTATGTGCAGGCGGCAGTAGCAGCTGGGCAAGCTGATATAGGTCTTGGAAGTGATACGGGGGGTTCAGTCAGAGTTCCAGCTAGCTACTGTGGTCTCTATGGCATCAGACCCACACACGGCAGAATACCACTGGAACATGCTCGGCCACTAGCACCATCATATTGTACAGCTGGTTGGTAAGTGTCGTATGACAGCAGCTATTCTATCACAGCCTACGAAGCCCTTGCCGTGCTTTTATTGCTTCCCGGCTTGCTCAGTGTTATTTCAAGAGTGGTTTCATACAGTTCGCCTTTCAAGTCGGACGCTACCCAAACAAACTGCAAATGCTGGTGCTTGGCGTTGCCTGGCTGCATTACAAATTCTAGATGTTCCAGTGCTGGTGATTGGTCTATACGTCGCTCTCACTCACTCCGCCGCTTTTCAACATGTTGACTTACAGCACATGTGTGTTCTGTGATAAACAGGTTCACCAGAGATGCAGCCCTTTTTCAGAAAGTTGGCCAGGTCCTGCTTTCGAACCCCACAACTCCCACAAACTCCAAACCCCAGTTCAAGCCCCGCTGGCTGGTAGCCAGAGACGCATTTTCCCTCGCTTTGCCAGACACCAGCAAAGCGATCTATGACGCTTTGTCTGGGGAAAGGTTTGCAGCTGTAACAGAAGTACTGGGCCAACCGACCGAGTTGGAGATTGGCGCGGGGTTAGAGGGACAGGACTTGGGCAAGCTTGAGCTGTGGATGGACGTATTCAGACTCACACAGGTGTCTGCTGAATTTTTGACGTTGATACAAATTTGTGACTTTCAACATCTGTTTCAACATCTGTTTTGAACTTTCGATAATAATTAAATAATTCAATAATAAACTTTTAATATCTATTACGGCATTGGTGTAACAGCTGCCTGTGTAAGTGCAGCCAGCACAAGCGGCTTGTATTTGGAGGTTTAACAAGTGTATGTTTAGCCTGGAGAAGCTTATCAGCCCCAATGCGCAGTGTTCTTAGCACATGAACACTTTACAACATATGTGCAGAGTATAGTAATGTTCAAACTGGTGAAGGGGACACAGCACTTTGCAAGAAGGACAAATGGTTGCTAGACAAGAAGAGTTGTTGCAGTGGGCTCACACCCCCCAGTGCCATTCCTGTTTCAAAGTGGCTCACATGACAGATAAACAATGTTGAACGCATGCATGTTGCTGTCGCAATGGCCAAAATGAAGCAATTGGTGCCATTTGTACGGCTGAGAACTATGTGGCGACTTGCCGTTGTGGTGACTACAGCGTCCTTATGATCCAGTATACCATATGCCTTTGCCAGTCAGTGAATGCCGAGCAAATACTATGAGCATGTCATATGCTGAAATGTGATCCAGCATACCCTATTTCTTGTGTCTGTCAGTGAATGCTGAGATCATTATAATGAAATTGCCATGATTCATCACTATACTAATGGCTAACAATGAAACCTGATCCAGTGAAGTCACATGTGGCCTGAAAGCTTCAAATGCATGCTATTTGCAGGGCTACGAAATCTGGCAAACCCATGGCGCCTGGGTCACCCAACACAACCCAAGCTTTGGACCAGGCACCTCCGACAGATTCAAAATGGCATCACGAATAACAGCGGAGCAGTTTGCAGCAGCGAATGCCAAGCGGCAGCTCATTCGGCGGCACATGGAGGAGTTGCTGGGGAGTGATGGCGTGTTGGCGTTGCCGAGTGCACCAGGCCCTGCGGTGGAGCTGAATACGCCTGCTGATCAGTTGGACGATTGGAGGCGGTCTCTGTTGAGCCTGACATGTATAGCTGGATTGGCTGGCTTGCCCCAGGTAATTACACAGGGTTTGGGTTTGCAGAATTTTAAAGTATAGAGTGGAAGGAGTGATTCAGGGGAAATTATGTGGATGTCGGGTTTCAGGGGCGGTGCACATAACTGTATGTTGTTGCTGAGACAGGGATGTTTGAATCTGCTGACTGTGCAAATGTCAAGGGCTATTTTGTGGTGCATGGCCAACCCTAGGCCATCGAGCAGCTACTGCTGTTACATGACGTCATTACCTGATACCCTACTGTTGGGTAGGGTACCCTACCGTACTTCATGCAACAGCCTCAGCCCTGTGCACTGCTGCTGATACCTGCAGGTCAGTTTGCCAATTGCTCAAGTCGATGGCTTGCCAATAGGGTTTAGTCTTATCGGGCCGCCTGGAGGCGATGAGCAGTTGTTGGAGATTGCAGTGCAGCTGACAGCAGCAGCAGTACAGAAGCAAATTCCAGCAAAGCAGGCATCGTAACATGCACGAGCTGGATAATTGGCAGCTTCGAGCTGTGGGGTTGAGGACCAGCGGAAACCAGACTTGCCAACTGGTTTGCAATTTCCCAGCGCCTGGCACAGCCTTCTAGCTGGGCAAAGAATATCAGCAACCTGTGCACGTGCGTACTGCCCGGTACATGTTCGTTCAAGTTCAACGGTTGGCGGGATGTCCACAGCAGTAGCGGCTATAAGTTGGCTTGGCTGCTGTACAGCAAGTTTAAGCAGCGTACATGGTCGCTAAGATGGAAAAGCCTTCGGGTGCAAAGCCCCTCGTGGGTTGACAACCTCCGGGGCTAAATGGTTGCGTAATCTAACAGTTTTGCTGCTCAGCTGTCAACAACGGGGATGCAATGCATCACTGACCGTCGAAGCTTGTTATATGAGCTGTTTGTTGCTTGTTTGGTGTCTGCTATACTGCTGGTCGAACAAGCTCGTGCGCTTGCACTTGCGGACGTGGAGACGTTCGGAGGATCCTTCGTGGCGCGGCTTGGATTCGTGAAACATAATTGAAGTGGCTGACATAGACCTGGTGGGCTCGTGCCAGCTGTATCAAGCCTCGCAGTACTCGGGAGCCCGTGTCTGACGATGGCAGAGCAGCAAACAGCTATGCCACGAAAGCTGCGTGTGTTAGCGCTGCACAGCTGGCGAACGTCTGGAGAGATATTTAGGAACCAGTTCAAACGCGTGCAACTGGACAAAGCGCTGGAGGACTTGATAGAATTTGTAAGTGACTGCTACCAGCACAGCAGCAGCTGTCACAATGCCTAGAACACTTGGCCTCGGCACAATACCAATCGCACATTCTGCATGGGGGCCTCGAGGCACGATGCCATTGTAACATAACTCAGCATGCCTGTTTCAGCATGTTGTAGCATCAGACGCTGCAAGTCAGTCTCGTGCAGCAGCTGGTCAGGTCAGCATACAGCGTAGGTACTGCCCAATCCTCACCAAACCGTTGTATTCCACCTTCCACAGGTTTACGTTACAGCTCCTAATCCAGCATCTGGCCCCATCCCTGAAGATGTAGCAGGAGCGTTCCAGGGCCCGTATTACGAATGGTTCACCACTGAGAAAGCCAAGGTACCTGATTCAGCAGTATAGACTGTTGGTACAGCAGTCCAAATCCTGTACCAGTTACTAGTTCAAGTTCCAAGTCAGTGTTTGCATGCAGCTGCCTATTGCATGTGGCATACGGCACCACTACAAATTCAGCTGTCAGCTCTCTGCCATCACATACTGCAGCAACGAGGGCATCATAGTGAGCTCACGTGAACTCAACCGAGTGGTGTTTCTAACTCACTGGTTGCAGAGCAATGAAGTGCTGTATGTCGCATGTCGTATGTGACATTGAGAAGAGCAACACACAGTTGGCTGCGTGCGTTTAACTGCAAGTGCAGTTACTCAAGTCATCTGCAGCGAACTCAGAGTCGTTGTCTGCAGCGAACTCAGAGTCGTTGTCTGCAGCGAACTCAGAGTCGTTGTGTGCACTGTCCTCGCAATGTCTGCAGGATGGTCAGGAGCTCGTATTCACGTATCATCATCTGTTAGCTAGCGAGCACTTTATCATGCAGAAGATCCGGGAGCTGGGACCTTTTGATGGCATTTGTGGCTTTTCACAGGTGACGACGTGGAGATCCTGTTATAACGACATAATGACATGTCATTTGTTTGTTGTGTGCTGATAACACATCTACTAGTGGCACCTATGCGCCTGAAAGCACACCGCAGTATGCAGCTTGCCACAGCATATGCTGCATCTATCATATCAGGTCTGGTGCCAGGTCACCTCTGTAAAATAAACGGAGCCAATGCAACAAGATAGATGCGCTGGCAAGGCTGCAGTGCCATGCATGGGGGGTCGCCACCCAAAATAAAGCTTGAGCTGATCATGGTGACAGGCTGTGTTTAGGTCAATGGCCTCCCATCGTTCTCGTGCAGCACACAGTTGCAAGCAGTTGGTCTTCAGCACTGTCGCTTGTTACTGTGCTGCCCAGCAAGTGTGCACTAGCCAGCAAGGCAATTGCACTAGCCAAGGGCCCAATCTAGGCATACACGACTGCAGCTCAAAGGCTGCCAGCAACAGTTACCTGAACAGCAACTCACCCAAGCCTTCAGTCCTCATCCAACAGGATGGGTCCTTGGGTCACTCAGCATCTCCTGAAGCTATTGCACAGCCCTCTCTATTACGGGTTATACATTTATCACGGGTCATAGAAACAGTTTGTGAACCGCTCTTTACAGGTTGTAAACCGCTTTACAGGTTGTCAACAGCTTTCCCCTACACCAGCCAGCCCCCCCCCCCCCACCCCACCCTACCAGCAAACTTCCAGCGAGCCATGCGAATGACTCTTGAGGTATCATGCCTTGTAATTGCAAAATTACAGGTGCCCCCGCAGGATCCAAACCTGCGTCTTCAATAGCCAAAAAGCTGATGCTAGCGAAAAGCTCTTACACCTCCTGTTGTTGTCTGACTTTGTAGGGTGGTGCCATGGCTTCAGTGATGGTGGCACTCCAACGAGCTGGTTTGGCCTTGCAAGATGTCCCTCCATTCAAGTTTGTGTTGTTCATTGGCTCCGTGCTTATCACACATCCACGATATCAACCAGCATTCAGGGAGAGAGTGCCGATACCGTCATGCCACATCATTGGACATAAAGACTAGTAAGTGTGCTGGGGGATGATACAGTGTGTGATTTAGTGTCAGACCCCAGTATTGGGCTTGGGGATGATCTATTGTGTGGTCTTCGTCTCAGATCCTAGGCACTGTCAACTGCTAGTCATGCAGAGGCAGCTGCGGTCCGTAATGCAGTGTACTTGTGGTTTCCTGGCTGCCCACGGACCTGTCAGATAGCTTTCTATGTCATGTTATCATGTTGGGATCAAGGGCCAGCATATTTGAGGCCGACGTAGTTGTGCCTGGCTGTGTGTCTGCTGTAATGGAGAGCAATGGTATATGAACACTTGCTATTGGCGCTCAACAGGTCATGATCAGGTCTGAGTTGGTGTTTCCGGTGTTGCCAGGTCACTTGTTATGGTGCCACACAAAGCGTCTTTATAGGCTGGCAAGTGTGCTGTTTGTTATCATTCATGTATTGTTCAGAAAGTGTCCTGCCAGCTCTGCGTTCTGAAAGCTCGCTTACTGTCTTGTTACTGCTGCTCCTGCTGCTGTTGCACCTGCCTGCAGTGTCAAAGAGCACGCTATCGCCCTGGCTCGCTCCTTTGCATCTCCCATCGTTATCATGCATAACAGAGGCCACATCGTGCCTCCCCTCGCCAACGAGCACCTCGCGGTGTTGCGCGCGTTCATCACGACGATGCGCGACTCGCCCACGCCCGCGGCGATCATTCGGCAGCAACAGCAGAAAGCGGCGGAGGGACTAGAGCCGCTGGAACCGCCGATGCCTGTTTGGGAAACGGAAGCGGAGAGGGTGGAAGGTATTCTGGCCCGTAAGCAGCAGCAGCAGCAGGTGCAGAAGTTGATTGGTCAACAGCAGCAGCTAGATGGTCAGCAGCAAATGATGCAGCAGCAGACTGGCGGTCAAGAACAACAGCAGCAGCATCAGCAGCAGTATGTTCAGTTCGTGAAGCTGTCAGGACCGATACCTGGCGGCGCCCAGGCTGCCAAGTTGTAGACTGTAGCCTGGACATAGTTACCTGATGTATGCTATATAAGGGGTTAGGTTATGGGTTGCTATGAAGCCAGCCGGTCTAAGTAGCAGCGCCAGAATTGACGGGCATCGCGATCTTGTTGGTTGCTAAGTGAGCATCCTGGCGTGCGTGTCATGCATAGTGCTTCATCTGTCTACACTGTCTATTCTGTTGCATGGCTCAATACTTTCACTGTCTATATGGTGTGTCGTGCTTTTCAGTTGGTTGCATCTGCTGGGCCGAAAACCACTAATAGCTCGTCCTTGGAGTGTGACATGTTGTGGGCCTGTGTTTCCAGGGCATTTGACAGCTTTGTGACAAGCCAATTAGGTGTGTTGTCGGCCTGGCGGTTCAAGGTCACAGTTGATTTACAGTTGGTGAGCCAGGGTGAGCTCTGGATTTTCCTCAATTCCCTCAATATCATTGTGATTGACAAACTGTTGTGCTTGTGACTGTACTTGTTGCGCTGGTTAGTCAATTCAATCATTGTGAGAGCAGGGGTTCAAAACTTAAGTGGCCGCTCGGACATGGCTCTGTTCTCATTCAACATTGGAATCTGGAAGGCAGCAGCTCGTGTCACCTGTGTTTCCAAAGGTTCGCTGAAGCAATCCATGAATGTGGAGGTTGTGGCCGCACTCCTGCCCCCCGGGGGAGCAGTGCTGCCGTACAAGTGGGTAAGTACGATATTCAAACAGTGTTGTTCAATGCAGCAGTACAGATGTACACCCCACCTGCCACAGCTGGTAAGCCTTATCTCACGGCACTTGATGACGTTGTATGAGGTGTTGTGGAAAAAGCACAGCTGGGCTGCGGCGTGGATGCGGATGGCTGCTGCCACGCCCAGGGGGGGCCACTGAGCGGGGGTGAGGTATTTAAACAGGCGCGCCTCAACTAAAGCTTCAACCGAGCTACGCCTGCAGGAAGACACCTAAATGACCGGGGAGGACGCTATCTGCCTGGTACAAGCGGCCCATGTGCAGCCTTCGGCATTGCCGGGAGTTTGCTGCTGCGAACTATTCACCGACACACAGCATAGCGGCTGAAGTCGTATGTAGTATATAGACGCGATAGCCGAATATGTATGCTATGGATATCGACGGCACATCGGATCCTGCTAGGCTGCAAGCAGCGTTCACACAAACTGTTCACAAGTATGCCCCGAAACGGGCGTCCAGCGCACACACGTCGCCACAACCTCGAGCCATTGGTTGGTCTGTTATGTGCATTGCTCACGGGGCGTCGCCTCTCGCAGATATCATGCGGAGCTGTGCAGCAGGGGCATGAACGCGAACGAGGCATGTGCTCTAGCACTGCGAGCAGCTGCTGGCCAAGGTGGGCTGAATCGTTGTTTGCAGTACACACAGATGTAGCTAGTATTCGGAGTGTCGCAATCAGGCCTTGGCATGGCCTGCATACTCCCTAATGCCCTCCCAAGGTCTATATGCGCAGTACCAGCAACAGTTGCCCACCCAAAATGTTGCTCTCAAATGGAACCCAAGACGTTGTGTGTGCTTCCTGCAGTTACCATGCCCATTAGCTTGTCTGAGCTGTATGCAGCCTTGGAAACGGCGAAGGAAAGCGGAAGTTACAGCAGTGTGTGCAACATGGTACGAGCAGGCTTTCTTTCAGCACCTACAGTGCCCAGGTCATGTCAGTGGCGTAGCAGTCAGTGCACAGGGTTTCACGCAGCAGCGCGATCTATAGATTATCGAGTGGTGCATGCTGTTCGATGCTGGCAGCAGCCCGTTCTGCACAGCAGTGGCTGTCAGTCTATAACAGTACTGCTCAATAAACAGCAATGCAAACCTGCTACTCAAGCATGTGAAAGCAGCGAGTAGCACAGAAGCAGCAGCTATAGCTGTTGTGTCGTCAATCTGCCATCAGAATACTTTCCAAGCATCTGTGTGTCTTGCAGCAGTAGTGCTCAAAGGTTCACCAGCTGTCGCTGCCGCTGCGTCTGACATACAGCTTCGCAAATTCTTCGGCAGCCCAGATGCCATACACGCGTCATTCTGGCCCCAACCGTCGGCTAACGAACTCCAAAATGGCACTCACAACCACGACCAGCAGCAGCAGCAACCACAGCAGCACTCGGACAGCCCACAACAGCAGCAGCAGCAAGCCAGCAGCAGCAGTAGTCCGCAGGATCAGCGGCAGCGGCAGCACAAACAGCAGCAAACACGGCCGATCTGGCTGCAAATAGATGCAGCGGCTGTGCAGGAACTCCATGACCGGCTGGAGTCTGTACATTCAGAAGCAGTAAGAGATGCTCTACTGGAAGGCGGGCAAGTCCTGCTGCTGCATATATCAGACTGTGTAGAACGAAGCCTAGACAACCCCGGGTTTTGCCGGCAGGTAGGCCGCGAGCTCGCATGCAACAGCAGATGGCATTGTCTGCTAATGCTTCCAATAATTCTGGTTCATATGCTTTTGTTGTGGTGTGCATTCGGTGTCCTCCGCATTGGTGCAGTTGGTGGAGAGTCACTCACTCCAGTGAACATCAATCTTGGATAGCGTGTTAATCATTGAGGCACGGCCTGTTTGACCTGAAAGGAAGCAAAGGCCTTCGCCGCTCAGTTGTCGCTTGCGGCATATACACTGCCGCTAATAACATCGCATTGTGGAGTCAAGATTTCTACAGCACTTTGCACATGCACACCCTTTGTTATGTCAAGCCTCTCTCATTTTTCATCTGATGCTGTTGGATTAGGAGCTTTCACTACAGAGTGTCATCTCTCTTCTTGATTCCTACCGCAGGTTTCAGCACTACTAGCCAACCCATGGTTGCAACATATGGAGTGCCATCATCTATTAGCAGGGTTAGCAGGCGTCTTGACTCAGCTACCCCACGTAGGACATATATCAGTGGGAGCGGGTGTTTTCAAACCCGGGTACAGGCAGCAGTTGCAGCAGCTACTCCAAACATGGCAAGCACCAGAAATGAGTCGGTGAGAGGCATTGATAGTTCCGTTCAAGGTTGTACGTGGTCTGAAGATACAAATGTTAGATGATCAGCATATATGATCTCAGATTTCTCAATGAAATAAAGGGTGTGTTCACCATAAAGTAGAACAGCACTGCATATTGTCTTCAGTAAATTGGTTAATTTTGGTTGTGGTGTGGCTAGTATGTGCCTAGGCTTGATTCCCCTGAACAGTCAGGTCAAACAGTCATCGCTGATGCGGCACTGGCTATCTGCAGGAGTCCAGGACTGCTTTTGTGAATTGTATGCTGCAGGGCGCACAAGTAGTTGGCTGCATAGTACTGACCTTGGTTCAGCAGTGATGCAGAACACTACTCGGCATGCTCTGATGTTACCCCCAGAAATTCCCTGTGGGCAGCACCAAAGCTGTCTGTCACTTCATGTGCTGCTGGGTAATTGATTACTGCTATACATTTACACTGTATCAACATTAGTCAATGTCGGTGTAATCGTTGCTGCAGGGTTGTTGGTCTACTCCAGCAGTACATTACCCTTACTTTGTTTCAATAGCAGTCAACAACAAAGGTGTAGAAATGGCCACACAAGCACTCAAACTTGGCCTGATTCTGCTGTCTGCTTGATCGCTGCTACAGGGTTGTTGGTTTACTCCAGCAGTACATTACCCTTACATTGTATCAACAGCAGTCGATCACACGGGGCGTAGAAGCAGCCACAAAGTTCCTGGGACTTGTACATGAAGCAAATGATGTTAGCGGTAAGGTGTCGGGGTTGGGGTGTGCCTGTGTACGGGACGTGCGGATGTGTGTGGGGTGTCGTGGGTGCGTGTGAGTTGGCGAATGGGTGTGGGGCAGGGTGTGAGTCGGTGGAGGAGGTGTGTGTGTGGTGGTGGTGGTGGTGGTGGTGGTGGTCCGTTGGCTCGGGGGCGTGTCATGGGGCAAGTGAGTGGAGGGGGGGGAGGGGGTCGTGGATGCATGTGAGCTGACGACGGGGGGGTGGGGGGGCGGCGGCGGCGGGTACGAGTGCGTGGAGTGTTTGTGTGTGTGGGGGGGGGGGGGGGGGGGGGGGGGGGGGGGGGGGGGGGGGGGGGGGGGGGGGGGGGGGGGGGGGGGGGGGGGGGGGTTGGGGGGGGGGGGGGGGGGGGGGGGGCGCTTTACAGTGCTCAGTCGGGAAGTCTGCTGAACGCAGCCTCATACTATATTTGTAGTACAAACAAAGACAGCTGCCAACCAAAAACAGCTGCAAAGCACGTCTGTTAAAGCAGTGGCGTAAAAGGGTATCAAGTGCTTGCTGGTGCACGGGGGCCAACACCATCACCACATATGAATTAATCAAAATCAATGATTTGTAGAAAGTGCACAGCATTGGTCGCTGTGCGAGTCTTCAAGACAATGATGAGTGTAATTGGCAAGAAGCTGGCAAAATCACTTCTGCGCTGTCTTGTCACCCAAAGCATCTCTGATGGTTTTGAACTTTTATGAACTTGATGAACTTTATGAACTATTGAAAACTCTTATTCATAACTGCACGCAGTCATAAGGTCATTCGCCGCCACCAAGCCATTTGCCAAGAAAGCACCTCACAAGAACAGCCAGCCAGAGAAAGACACGGAAAGGAGATGGGTAGCTGCCAAGTGGTAGAGAGACACAAAAGCGACAGTATCGACTGCACACGGCAGTGCAAACTCACTTCTGCTATATCTTTCCACCACAAGTAGTCCAAAAGCTTCAGTGATGCTCTTAAACAGTTGCAAACTATTATGGGGTTGCTGGACGGCACAAAGCCATGATGTAGCAGACTCCAACCAACAAAAACAGCCAGCAAGAGAAGACACAGAAAGCAGATCGGCAATGCCGATTTGGCATAGCCTTCAAGTGGCAAGAGACAGTATCAAATGCACACTCACTTTTGCTATGTCTTTCCAGCACAAGTGGTCCAAAAGCTTTGGTAATAGTTTCAAACAGTTGCACACTATCATGGGGGTTGCCGGACGGCACAGAATTAGAATGTAGCAGACTCCAATCAACACGAAACAGCGCACTGACAGGTTGTATTGGAATAAGAAAGCAAGCAACTCAAGTCAGACCAGGCTGCAAACTCACTTTTGCTATGTCTTGCCACCATAAGTGTACTAAAGCTTCTGTGATATTGCCAAACAACTGCACACTATCATGGGGGTTGCTCGTCGGCACAAAGCCATAATGCAACAGACACCAACCAACAAGAACAGCCGGCAAGAGAAGACATATCAAGCGACTTGGAAGAACTTCCTGAACATGGAAGTCAGCAATTCAAGTTACTTGGAGGAACCAAGCCCCACACTCACTTGTGCTATGTCTTGCCACCATAAGTGTTCCAAAGCTTCAGTGATATTGGTGAATAGTTGCAGACTATCATGTGGGTTGCTGAACGGCACAAAGCCATAATGCAACAAGAACTCATCATTGCTGCCTTCAAAGTAGGATAGCAGTAGGGGAGATTGAGCTGGAACGCTTTGTGTGGTACTGAGCACCATCTCCCAGCAGTTGGTGGGGCTGTTCTGGGGTGACACAACATCCCACCTACAAGATTGAAAGCAAACCAGCAGCAGTTTGCTGTCTGAAATTGTACAGGCAGTGGCAAAGATATGACGGCAGCAGGGGAGATTCAGCTGTGATGTGTTGTGTGGCAGAGAGCACCATCTCCCAGCAGTTGGTGGGGCTGTTCTGGGGTGATGCAACATCCCACCTACAACATTGAAAGCACAAACAGCAGCCCAAAAGCAGTGACTTGGTTCTGATGAAGACTATGTTGCCCCGATTTGCTGTTTTGTGATGTGCTGGCAGAGGTCAGGATAGGATGACAGTAGGGTGATTGTGTTGAAATGTGTTGTTTTGTTGGAGAGTACCATCTCCCAGCAGTTGGTGGGACTGTTTTGCGGTGATACAACATCCCACCTACAGGACAGGCACAAAACCACGTGCTGAGTCAAAATTCAGCATGTGTTTATCCATATATTTGCACTAAGTGGCGCTGGGCAGACTACAGAAAGATGATGAGGTTTGTTGATCACTGTTGCTTCAAAGTATGATAACATTAGAGAGGAGATTCAGCTTGAATGCAGTGTGTGGCACCATTCCCCAGCAGTTGTTGGGGCTGTTCTGGGGTGATACAACATTCCACCTACAACATTGACAGCAAACCAGCAGCAATCTGCAGGTTTGGGATGTGCAGGCAGTGGTTGGGATAGGCTTGCAATAGGGGGGATTCAGCTTGAATGCTTTGTGTGGTACTAAGCACCATCTCCCAGCAGTTGGTGGGGCTGTTCTGGGGTGATGCAACATCCCACCTACAGAAAAACAGCGCACCAGCAGCAGCTTGCTGTCATCCAGACCTGTCTTGCTACTGCAGACGTACAAATGAACCAGTAAGTGTTCTAGGGTTAGATCAAAATGGCAATAGGGGTCATAGAGCTTGTATGCATTGTGTGGTACTGAGCGTCCTCGGGCAAAAAAACATCCCACCTACAGCATTGGCAGGCAATCAGCGTGTTGAGGGCACCAAACCCAAGCAATTGTCGGGCCTGTACAGCCTTGTAACATGTTAACAAAGGTTTTAGGGCAATCTAATCCCACCTACACGACAGGCACAATAACACTGCGCCGGGTCAAGATACAGCATTGTGTTGGTTTATCCTCTTTTGTGCTCAGTGGCCGCTGGGCAGGCTACAGCATGATGAAGAGGTTTGGTGGTCACTGTTGCCTTCACAGTATGATCGTGATGGGAAGCAGATATTTGAGCTGTAATGTGTTGTGCAGTGAAGAACACAATCTCCCAGCAGTTGGTGGGGCTGTTCTGTGGTGATACGTCCTGCCTACAAGATTGGCAGCATAACAGCAGCAATCTGCTGCTATGTAAGTGTATCTTGTCTGAAGCTGTTGTCTCAGAGTTCGACAAATGGCACTGGAAGTGAGGATATACAAGGGATATTAGGCTTGATATTTAGTATGTGTTGTGTGGTGGAGAACACCAATCTCTAGCAGTTGCTGGGACTGCTTTGTGGTGATACTACATCCCACCTACAAGATTGGCAACCAATCAGCAGCAAAAACATTGCGGTTGGAAAGGTCTTTTTTTGCCTGGAGCTGTTGACACTTGTCACAGAATTTCAATAAATGGCGCTCAAAGTAGAAATTTACAGGGGAGAGCCGGAATGTGTTGTCTGGTGGGGAGCACCAGCTGTCAGCGATTGATGGGACTGCTCTGTGAACATTGGGAGCTAATCAGCAGTGGTTTGCGGTTTTGTAGACTATAGCACAACTCAATTGCACATTTTAAAACCGAATACAAACTGTCCAGACGTCTCCGTGACATGTTGCAAGTGCATACAGCCGAGTGCAGAACATTGCAACATGCAACAGCACAAATAATCAGGGAATAAGGGTATAACTATATGCGTATGTAGGGTTGTTCTTTAGCGCACCTAACATTGTCTCTTGCCACCGGAGCATCTGCCAGCAGTCCACTTTCTGTCTCATCGCCGGCATGGTTCAGCATGTCGATGAGTGGCACTAACATTCGCACTCCGATGCCGCCTGTCTGTGCAGCATTGCCAAAGGTCCGGGACATCACACACTACAGCAGCAGCAGCAGCAGCAGCAGCAGCAGATATGATGATACTAATTCTACGCAACCATGTGTCATGTTTCATCATCAGCAAGGCTGAGCATGTGTATGAGGGAATCGAGCATATGCACTCCGATGCCGCCAGTTTGTGCAGCATTGCCAAAGGTCGGGGACATCACACACTGCAGCAGCAGCAGCAGCAGCAGCAGCAGCAGCAGCAGCAGCAGCAGCAGCAGCAGCAGCAGCAGCAGCGGTGGCAGAAGATATGATTGTACTAATTCTATGCAGTTGACATGTCGCGTTTCATCATCAGCAAGGTTGAGCATGTGTATGAGGGAATTGAGCATATGCACTCTGATGCCGCCACCTTGTGCAGCATTACCGTAGGTCCGCGACATCACACACTGCAGCAGCAGCAGCAGCAGCAGCGGTGGCAGCAGATATGATTATACTAATTCTATGCAGTTGACATGTCGCGTTTCATCATCAGCAAGGTTGAGCATGTGCATGAGGGAATTGAGCATATGCACTCCAATGCCGCCACCTTGTGCAGCATTGCCAAAGGTCCGGGACATCACACATTACAGCAGCAACAGCAGCAGCAGCAGCAGCAGCAGCAGATATCATATACAAAGTCTATGCAGCCAACCAGAGTTTTTCATCACCAGCAATGTTTGAGCATTTTGTAAAGGCAATGAACATTCGCACTCCAATGCTGCCACCTTGTGCAGCAGTGCCGCCTCTCTGAAACATGAGTCATCATCCACACTGCAATGGACCCCACCAAACCATTATGACTGGAATCCTGCTCACCAAGCACAACACGTATCCTGTAGGTGATCCTCTCAGCTGGTTCTGATATTCATGTAGTTTTCTAGATACACGCTACAAGGCCTTTGATTGTTTGTTTTGAATTTCAAGGTTCCGGAACCTGAAGAAACCGTGGGGTAACACATATCCCATATACCCACCGAGTGTGCCCATCTGTATGTTTGTAGGTCAGCTCCACCAATCGCATCTGGTCTACACGCCTGCCAAATAGCAGCCAGCTTATCTGCGTGATTTTGGATAGCTTGACACACTGCTGGCAGTTGACATTGATGTGCTTCTGAGGCAGTAAAGGTCTCTAGTGCACTTGGAACATGTCGTGGCAGCGCCTGCAAAGGCCAAATAGATAGTGCAAGATTAACAGCATTTGGTGCTGGCAAACCATTCCACATACTGCTGGCAGTTGACATTCATGTGCCTCTGAGACAGTGAAGGTCTCCAGTGCACTTGGAACATGTCGTGGCAGTGCACTTGGAACATGTCGTGGCAGCGCCTGCAAAAGCCAAATAGATAGTGCAAGACTGAAAGGATTTGGTGCTGGCAAACCTTTTCACATACTTCTGGCGATTGACATTCATGTGCTTGTGAGGCAGTGAAGGCTCTAGCGCACTTGGAACATGTCGCGGCAGCGCCTGCAAGAGCAAGACAAACACAGACATAATCTGTTGCATTCAGTGCTGGCACTCCGTGCTTCTTCTTGGCGATTCTGCGCCATGCCAACAATTAGGCACAGCACTTTTTTTAGCACACAACATACAAAACACAGGATTCCCTGCGGTGCCGCAGGCAGCAGAGGAGGGATGTCTGCCCCAGTTGCATGCGTCGCGCTTCCGAAGCTGCCTCGGAGGCAGTAAAGGTCTCCAGTGCACTTTGGCACATGTCGTGGCAGCGCCTGCAGAAGCATAGAAAAATGGTCATGCATTGTTTGCACTTGGTTCTGGCAAACCTTTTCACACACTGCTGGCGGTTGACATCCATGTGCTTCTGAGGCGGCAAGGGTCTCCAGCGCACTTGGAACATGTCGCGGCAGCGCCTGCAAAACCAACACAGACATAGACTGTTGCATTTAGTGCTGGCACTCTGCTATCTGCCCCGGTTGCATGCCTCGCGCTTCTGAGGCAGTAAAAGATTCAAAGACACTTGGAACATGTTGTGGCAGTGCCTGGGTGTGACCATTCGTTCGGCAGTTGCAGGTTGATGGATGCAGGATAGTGCTGCAGCAATAGCTCAAAATGCATATATTTGGGGCATAATCAAATTTGATGACTCGATTGAACTTTGACCTGACAGCTTGATGATGGCTTTGAGGCAAAGAAGAGGTGCAAAGCTGCGCACAACATTGTATGTCTTTTTATTCTTGTCGGCTGACATACACTTTCTGAGACTACAGGCAAGGCTGGAACTGCTGCTGCTGTTGTTATCGCCGCTGCCACTGCTGCTGCTGCTGCTGCTGCTGCTGCTGCTGCCACTGCTGCTGCTGCTGCTGCTCACCCTTATGTAAGGATACCAGGGTGACTTCTTGCCCAAGTGGACTTCATGCAACAACTTGGCCACCAGTCTGTCTTGCCACAATGCACCCTGCAAAGGCATACAGACATGTAAGAACGTCATTGAGCATTAATATGTATTTGGATATCATACCATGTATCCTGTATTCTGTTGTGCCTTGAGGACGAACTTTCCAGTGCTGGAGTTGGACTTCCTGCAGCAACTGTGCCACCAGTCTGTCCTGCCACAATGTACCCTGCGCAGGCACGCACATCAAATTGAATGCTTGGGGTTGTGCGCCTTCGATGCAAGTATGGCAGTGATAGAATCACTGCTCTGGGTGCTGTTGTTTCCGCCTCTGAAATGGGGCGCGGGGCCGATGGCCATAGTGCTATGGCTGGTGGGTGGCTTATATATACAAATCAAATTGACATTGTCATGGTGACAGCCATCAAGCAGTAGTATGCATTTGATTGTGCAGAGAGGAGGACCCCAGTTCCGTAACACGGCTTCATGAGTTTGAATAGCTCTCTCACGTAGAATGTTGAATGCACATGAAAGCACTGAATCTACAAGATCAACAGCATTTCATGCAATGTATTTAATAGTTGAAAACCTGAAAGCTGACAATAGGAATTCAGCTGTAGCACAGCAGCCAACAATAAGATTGTACCTGGCCAACCAGCTGGCTGCGCTGTTCCTCATCCATGACGTCAGTGATTGCCAGACGTAGTGGCACACGCAGCAGCTGGACACCCGCTGGAATATCCTGCAAGCAGCAGGGGGGCACAGGTGCGACACTGACGATCAGTGTGTGCAAAATTCACAAGTAATCAATATACCAAAACTAAACATTACACATTCCTTCTGCCTGCAATGATTTTATCATATGTATACACTTCATACATGTATGACTGTTGTGGGCCCAGAGCTGGATGGTCTGCAGGGGCGAGTCCAGAGGCTTGGATAAGCTACCAGGCTTGCCGTTACTGCTTGTGAAGCTGTCAGCTGCCCAAAACTCAATGTTTTTGCTTGCTGTAACTATAGTAGCCGTTGATTGCTGCAAATGCAAAAGCTGACTGCACCAATCACATCCCTGAAAGGTATGTTGCGCTGCAGGCATATTGCAGCTAATCACTGTGAATTGAAGTGAAATAACTTTGATCTTACTACTGGCAGCTGTTGTGAGTTGCTGAGTTCGCAGCAACAATGGTGTGGTGTGCTTGGAACTGGGAGTAGTCTCAAGCAAGCCAGATGGCCAACGATGATGTGTTACCTCAGCAGGGATTACGTAAGGCATGTCAGTAAGCAGTGCATGGGTGTCCACACTTTGTGAATGGGTGTTGCTGCAACTGTGTCATTACCAAAGGCTATTCTGCATGGTATCATTACCTGTACAGCAATAATGCCTCTGTCGCCGTCTTCATCTTGATAGAGTGCTACTGCACTGCCTGCCTGGCCGATTCCAGTCACTCCTGCAGGGCCAGGAGTATGAGTCAATATCTTCGTCCAAGCGAGAATCCTGGTCCATTTTGAACACGATAAAGCAATCTTAAAGCTGCCCTCGGAGCCGAACAGCAGGATGAATCTGTGTACTTTGCGTGATGTGCTTCTTACCGTTATTGACGAGCCATACAAGCAAGTCCTGTAAAACTGAGTCGTCACTGCTAGCATCTGCCAGATGATCTGCTGACTCTGTTGTGATGTCAGCTGCACTGCTGGCCGCTGCTGCACAGAGCGAGGTGGCGCGCTGTGGACGAGGTACGTGATGTGATGGAGGCACTGCTGACGCTATGTGTCGCAGCTGCGCGGAAGTTGCCGAGTGGTGTCTGCTTGTACAGCAGCTCCTGCTGGCAACCTGCTGCGACGCAGCACAGGTAGACGTTGATACATTGGCGTCGGCGGTTGAGCAGCAGAGTAACATAACAGTACACATACCTGGTGAGGGATGCCTTGGCGTGAAAGTGCCGCTGGTGGGCAGTGTGAAATCTTGAAATGTGAGCTGGTGAGGTTTGGTAGCAACATGGCACAGCCCTGGCACCACCCGGTCAACACGCTCAAAGAAAGGCTGTATGCACCAGTTGCTTATGTACGGAGAGAGCACCTACGCAAATGACTTGCACGAAGCCTGCAGGTCTCGCTGGCGGGATGGTGGTACAGTTGTTTCAAGCAGCGATCCTCGCCGTCAGCAGGCAGCCATGCAGCAGTTTAGCATGGACTACAAGAATTTTCCGATCACACCAAGCTCAGCGCAGCACGCTTTGTGCCACAGGTCACACTAGTTATATTACTCTTTGCAACTGTATGTCTTTGTGCTGTTGCATAGCAGTTCTCCCTGCTGAAGCTGTTTTATTCATCTGTGAGGAAGTTACACTCGCTTCATTCTCGCCGTCACAGCGCATGCTCTTGCTGGCTGACTGCCGTCCGTAGCCCGACTGCTGGTTGAGATAAACGCTCTCGAGCTG
Organism: Coelastrella sp. UTEX B 3026; assembly: GCA_002588565.1. NCBI lineage: Eukaryota > Viridiplantae > Chlorophyta > Chlorophyceae > Sphaeropleales > Scenedesmaceae > Coelastrella > Coelastrella sp. UTEX B 3026. The sequence goes on from NSMO01000079.1 coordinate 27,372, forward strand.
TTCCATTTGCTATTAGCCTCTGTTACTAACGCATTTGTGACGTGCGGGCTGCCAACACTGCTCTGAGTTGCATTCGGCAGCGTCTGTCTCTATTACGCCGGGCAGCATGGACCTTCCTGGCTTCAATAAGCAACAGCTAGACAAAGCTATAGCGTCATTGCTCAAGTACGTCGGGGATCAGGACAAAAGTAACCAGCTGCTGGAAGAGAATGAAGTGTTTTACTTGGTAGTCTCTCTGAAGAAAGCTCCTGTGGGGCCACGCAAAGACAAGCCAATCAAGCTGCCTATACCACATCCGTTATACACAGCAGACGGCGCAGAGATATGCCTGTTTGTAAAGGACCACAAAGGGGAGGGGCACAAAGCAGCTAAGCAGCGGCTAGCAAAGTTGATAAAGAACGGCGGCATCGCCAAGGTACGCAGGGGAATCACTCTTATCGCATGTTGAATGGTATAAGCTGAATGATGGTTGCCTAGTGAGCCGTAGCTCTCCCATTAGCCTTCAGTAGGCATGCCCAGGTTGCACGTTCTAGCTGCTGTCTCATGTGCTGTTGTGCATAGCCAAGCCTTGTTCTTGGGTGCCATGCTGTTCCTGCGCGGTTATGACACGTCGTATTTGCGTTTCCCGTACCAGTAATAGCACAGCAGGTGGGTGGGTAGCTAAACAGCCATGTGCCAAGAACTGCTGTTGTCATTTCCTGGTCCTGCAGGTTGTAGGGCTCTCCAAGCTCCGCACAAAATATGAATCCCACGAAGCGAAGCGCCAGCTCT
>NSMO01000080.1:0-18309 GCA_002588565.1 Coelastrella sp. UTEX B 3026
CTCAGCATGCAGGCTCAGCGATATACAACCCTCCAGCCAACACCCAATCTGATACAGCACGTGCAGTCAGGTCAGGGCCAATCGCGTCTCACAGACAGTGCCATGCAAGCCTCAAAAGCAGCCGCTAGCTGTGTGTTCCCAACACAATGCAATAGGCTCCTTTCGCAATCCAATTGCACTTGCATTGTCTTGCAGATGGGTAAGCAGTGTACAGCAGCAGGCAACCGTCAGTACCCACAGATACCCTTGATACAGGGGCTTTGACACCCATAAAAGTCTCACAATAACAGATGCACTGCAGCCAAAACAGCAATATTCACCAATGTACCAGGTCCAGCTGTGCACAGCAGCATTGCATGCATGCTCTGGTTGATTGGGGCTGCTTGCTCTGCACTGCAGAGCCCCCGGAGTCGATCAACCCATGGTTCTGTGCCTACCAGTCTGAGTTCCTGCGCTTGCTGAGGTTCACAGAGCATGAAACCCTGGATCATCCTGTAGCTGGTACGCACCAAGATAACTTTCGAGAACAGCAAGCAGCATGCCAGGTCATCAGCAGTTGGATTGAATGATGTTTGAGAAGGCAGCAGCCCTTACGCAGTGGGTGTATACAGCAGGTGCTAGACGCCATGTATCATCCAGTCTCTTGAGCTGCACCTAGGCAGCATCGACCAAGGACTTATCCCCCAGTGTATGCCACCTGGCTGATCTCTTCACCAATCCTGCTGTTGGTCCTGCTGTTATTACCAGTCAATGATTTTGGGGCTGTTGGCTACTGATGTTGCATTCTCGCAATGTGGCAGCCATGATGCTGAGGTCAAAGTCAACAAGCTGCTGTGCATGTGCAGGTCTATTCTGCCTACCAGCAGACAGCCCGCAAGCACTACAAGTTGCACAGAAGCTGCTGAACCCTGAAACACAGCTGCCCCTTCAGGCCAGCCAGAACATGCTGCCGGTGCAGGACCCAGTGTTTGCGAAGCACTTTGTGCTGGTGCAGGATGTCTCAGCTGGAATGGACGATGCTAGGTGAGATGCAGGTAGCATTGACGCATGTGATTTAGCAGCTGAAGCCCCAGCGGCGCTGTGTGCTCAGGGATTTTCAGGAAACCTTGGTTTAGTAATGTGCAGATGCGTAATCTTACACAGCATTGTTCACCCTGCTTAATTCTGTTGTGCGTATGGCGTTGACAGAACAAAACAGCACTTTTATCACATATTGCTCAGTCGGCTGCTTGCAGCTCTGTCCATTGTGAGTTGTGACACAGGGTTCTGGACAATGCAAGTAGCAGGCTGTCACCTGGGTGCAAGTCTTTAGCCATAAAGCTCACAAGGTGCTTGTTTTCTTGCTGCTTGTACTGGTGTTGTCCCCTTGCCCAGGGCCATGCATAACTTAACAGTGTTGAGCAATGCCTACGGAGCTGCAAACTGCTCCATACTACGGTTGTACAGCAGCAGCGGGGCAGCTGGCAATGCTGCGGCGGTTCCTGCAGCTGTATTTCTGGCGTGTAGGCATGCCACTATGCCAGGAGGCGGTGCAGGTGTGTTGTTTATCGCAGCCGCAGCATGCTGCCTCATGCTGTTCTCAATTGCTGCTACAGCCGTTGATGTGCCGCTGCTACAGGGTTGATGTGACAGCACTGACTTCAATCCCGAGTGCACACATGATCACCATATGAGAGTACCCTGTTCCCGACTTGCTGCTACAGCTGTCAATAGACGTATGATTTATGTGACAGCACTTAGTGTGGTCCCGGGTGCCCATTTTGAGTTTGGAACACCATCTGAAAGTACCTGCCCCTTGCGCAAGGCAGTTCAGGCTTACAAACAGAAATCCCTTGGGCCGCTAGCAGGACACACGTCACCAGCTGCATACCTATGACGATGTTGCGGTCAGTCAGGAGCCCACAGCAACTGCTAATATCATCACGAAATGTCTTTTATAGTGCTTGCACGAACTTCTGTGTGGACACGGCATGCCGCTGATCATTGTAAGATTCGCATCTGCTGGTCTGTGTTGTAGAGGTGGACAGCTTCCGGGAGCCTCGTGGGTGTAGGCCACTTCATCACTGTAGCCGATGCGACATCATCTGGACAGCTGATTAGTGCCTGCCCTCTGCCCCAGCCTAGAGATAGGTATCCTAGTACCTCATGTGTCGCATCACAGGGCCTTTGCTGCTGTGTCACTTGTAGGCGAGCCGGAGCAGCATCCAAAAGAGCCTCCCGGTGGTCTGGGCCACTCCATCACCGCGGACGATATGGCCGCTGCGGGGCAGCTAATGAAGGACTTCTGTGAACGTACTTTGCTACCAAAGCTTGAGGAGCGAATAGCACGGCTGAATCTGATTATTAGCAATGCTAGGAAGGGCTTCAAGAACAAACTGACGCGGTTCTGGAAAGGTGCCGCAGCAGAGTCTGGGCCGCCACAGGTGCGAGCAGCTTTCTGGGTTAGGTGAGGCTTCTGTTGCTAGCCAACAGCCTGGAATCTTATGGCATGAATGTCCTGCAGTTGATGGTTGGTTGCTGCTGGGCTGTCCTGCAGTCTATGCTTTCTGGTGATGCTGCGCTGCAACGTCCTGGCTCAGATTGTTATGTACACTATGCGTACAGGCTGTCGATGGATATGGTGCATACTGAACGGTCATGATTGGTGCCTGATGTGGGGGCTGTTGCAGCAGACTTGCCTGGGTCTCCGAAAGCTTCAAGCTGGTTCTCTCAACTTGTCCGCTAGCCGCAATCCACCTGCTACACTGATCTCTGCCCTTCAACACTTGCAGGATGTCTCATACCCGTATCACTCCGTCGAGGCCCAGATACGCTGCGTGGCTGACCTGGCGTACCTGCTAGGACAATATGACTTCGCAGTACAGATGTACCGCCTGGCAGCTCAGGACTATTTGGCGGCACCCAACAGCAGATGGTATGCAGGTGCAGAGGTAGGGCAAGCCTTGTGGCGGTTGAACCACCTACACTGCTATCATATGTTGTATTGGGGTGTGTTGCAGTACAAATGTACTGCCTGGCAGGTCAGGATTGATTGCAGCACCCAACAACGGGTGGTATGCAGGTGCAGAGGTATAATAAACATAGTGGTGATGAATTAGCTATACTGCTATCACATATTGAATTGGTCAGTTTTGCAGTACAATTGTACCGCCTGGCAGCTCAGGACCATATGGAGGCACCCAACAGCAGATGGCATACCTGCCTGTAATGACCAGGATCGAGAACACTATGACCTGCAGCCACACGATGTGAGGCCGGGGCCTGTGATCATGCCGCCTGGCGCAGGACGATCCTCCAAGTCTCAAGCACAGCCCTTGATATTTTGCGATGCAGGAAATGTTAGGCATATCTTCTGTTCTGACTGGTGTCTCACCGCTGACCCCATCGAGTACTTCAACACGCTGCTGGCGTCTTTGGATAATTGCCTGCTGTTGTGTTCTTGTAACAAACCAACCGGCCAATCCAAGGTCAATGACGGCTGAGGACACTTTTCCATATCTTGAGCAAACCCCCTCGATGTACTGATATGCAGGAAATGATCGGCATATGTTTCATTCTGACTGGTGACCCCTCCGCTGACCCTATCAAGTACTTTAACAGGGCTTTGAAGCAGCATGAACGCTGCTGGCGTCTGTGGATAATTGCCTGCTGTTGTGTTCTTGTAACAAACCAACCGGCCAATCCAAGGTCAATGACGGCTGAGGATACTTTTCCATATCTTAAGCAAAACCTCTCGATGTACTGCCATGCAGGAAATGATCGGCATATGTTCTATTCTGACTGGCGATCCCTCCGCTGACCCTATCAAGTACTTTAACAGGGCCTTTGAGCACTACAGCAAAGTGCGGGGTCGTCAGGGCCGCATGCTGGCAACAAGGGTCATGCTGGACACTGCAGCTTATCAAGCAGCAACAGGAAGGTGGGTGGCTGGCTTATGAGCGTCCACCTTTCTACTGACCCGCAACACTACATAAACGAGCACCATGCAGCACACTGGGGAAACCATAGGCGGCTGCCGTTGGATGGAGCACACTGCATGCAGCACACTAGGCTGTGCTACTCTGGAGACTTCGGAGTCGCTTGATGTATGATTTATGTCACTGTTGAGCTGCGCCTAGCAATTAGCTGGTTGGGCTGTAGCAGTTGTTACAATGTTGGCAGCATCCTGGCGGCAAGTAGTATGCTGAGCACAGCAGCAACGAGGCGATAGGTGACTGGGGGCCTGAAATTCAATCATTAGCACTCGTGCTGCTAGCATGCTTGGAGAACCTGCCTATCCAACTGTGCCTCTGCTGTCAGCATTAGATCTTGCCATCATGAGCAGCACAGAGAGCTCTTTGGGTGGCAACCCCTATGCATGACACTACAGCTCTTGCCAGCGCATTTGAATTGTTGCTTGGCTCAAATTCTTTCACTGTGCTTAATGCAGTGGGGTGCAAGGGGGATTTAGCAGCAAGTTGTGAGAGTGAGCTGTAAAGCTGTGCTACTTCCCTAAGTAGCTTACAGTTGTCCTTTGTGACAACACCACATGTGCACCTGACCCAACCTGCTGTGCAGGCACTTAGCAGCCAATGTATCGCTCATGCGTGCACACTTCGAAGAAGAGACAAATCGTGCTGCTTTACTGCTGGAAGCTGCTGCATACGCCCTCCTGCGCTGCCGGCCACCTTCAGCGCGTAAGGCAGCATTCCATCTGGTCCTGGCAGGTGTGGCTGGTGGCTAACACTGCCTTTTGTGTTTGGACGCCGTGTTTGTAGTTTACAACAACTTATGCACTAAACACTTTTGTCTCTGTCTTATGGGGCTGCATTGCAAGCGATCATGAGACTCATAGAAACTGGCACAACAGCAGTTTCGGACTAGTTGAGGATCCAGACTTCCATGCTGTTCAACGGCATTGATGCATGGCCTGTTTGCAGTTGCTTTCCAAGCCACAATGATTGCTATACGCTTCCTGCAAGTTGTCACTCTTATTCTGCCTTCTCATTCTTTGCAGGTTTGCGGTATCAATCAGCCAAGCAGAAGCGCTTGTCCATACACTGCTACATGCAGGTAAAGCCAGGATGTTTGTATGCTGTGTTTCTATGCTGTGTGTTGTGTATTGCACTGCTGGCAAATCCAGGCAGGCCTCAGGCAAGACACAAGCAAATTGTCATTAGCATTGCTGAATGCGTTGTTGCAGGCGCCTGCAGCAATATTATTTAACTGGTGTCCTACCAGGTGTGGAGAGTACCATTTCAGATGGTGCGGTGTCCACCGTAATTTCTCAATCTCTCTCCTTACTGAACGCTCATGCTATTTGTAGTACCTCCAGCACAGCTGTGCATATAGTGCTGCTTAATCAAGCAGAAACCGTGCATTGCCTTACTGAATTTCATGACGTATGCGGTTCTCTGCTGGTTCCCATGCTGCATCCTAGCCACACAACTCAATGCTTGGGTAAACTATGTGTTGCTCACTACACAGGTCACTGGAATCTACCCAGCTAGCAGCTGGCGCCACATCAGCGAGCATCTCCATGATATCCTGGGCAAGCAGTGTGCTGAACTGGGCGATGCAGGAGGTGCTTTGAGGCATTGTACTGCTTTGCTGGACTGTGGCCACAGGCCGCCTGCTGCACAGACACACTACTTGACAAGGTTTCTGGAGGCAGTTCAAGCAGCTGGTGTGACTGGGGTGGGTCTGGTGGTTTCTGTTATTGTTTCAATTGTGATTCGTCGATTTGTTGCTGTGTGGCAGTACATAAGTTCCTGGGCAAGCAATGTGCTGAACTGCGGGATGCTCAAGGAGCCTTCAGGCGCTCAACTGAACTGCGTCCACAGGCCGCCTACTGCACATACTCATTATATCATTAGGTTCTTGAAGCCGGGCAATCAGGGAACGAAGTATCTCAAGTGTATTGCTGCTGGCTTGTCTGCTTGGATCTGTGCGTTTGCAGATGGTTACAGCAGACTCAGTTACACATCTCTTTGACATATAAATATCACTGTATGTTTCTCGCATGAAGTGCTGTTTGTCAGCCGTTAGACCTAGTCCTAGGCTGCCAGGTGTGCCTAATTGCTTGTGTGCATTGCAGCCTATACCCGAGCTTCCTTTGCCTGTGGTTACAACGGATTCAGTTGTAGTCCGTCATGCTGATCAGCGGTGTTACCCGGCCAACAGTGCCCCAGCAGCAGCAGCAGCAGCAGGGCAAGGCGATGACTCCGCAAATGCTGCTGTGTGGGGCCAATTGGAGCAGTTGGTGGCGGGAGGAGAGGCATCTTCCACAAACTGGCTGGAGGGCGCCAAGCAGGTAATACAGCTGAGGAGTTGATTTGAGCGCAGTGTTGGTGCATACATCAAGTTTTTTTAGCCAAGGACGACTGTGTATCTGTAACAAGAGATTGGCACAGTGCTTACATTGAGGGATTGTCACTAGATAATTAGTGAACCGAATTGTCACTGAGCTTTTCATGATGAATTGCTGTAGGTCCATGTTCAACTCCACGGGTGGAGTTGTAACGCAGCAGCAGCCGGTGTCACGACGGCCATATTGTTCACAGTCAATGATCGCCACTCACAATCAGCAAAATCAAGTGTACATGATGAGCTCTCTATATTCCCTTGCTGCAGGTCCATGAGGGCGAGGAGTTCAACACTGTCGCCGCCGGTGAAGAAATTGGCATAGAAGTAACGTTCAGGAATCCCCTCGCTATCAAGCTTGCCTTGTCAAGAGTCAGACTACTGGTGCAGTTTACACCCGCCGGGGCTGCTGGCGCTGCTGCCCCTGGGGCACCTGCTGCTGCTGATGATGCTGCTGCTGCTGCACCAACACCGGAGCAAGTGGCAGTAGTGGAGTCACAGCTCAGCTTGCACCCAGGTTAGTGCTATCGTATGATGTCCAGGTTACCTGATGGTTTTGCTGGCCGGCAATAAGTGGAATGAATGAATGAGCTCCGCATAGCGCTTTCAAGAGAGCGCTAGCGTAAGTTAAGGGAGGGTAATGTGTGTGTCGGGGCGACTTCACATTCCCTACCGTTACAATAAGTTATCATGCAGTGATACTTGCTGCAAGCATAGAATGCCATGTCCAAGTTGTTTGGAAATGCCCGGCAATGAGTTGTCTCTTCTATCCTGCATTGTTATTTGATTTAAGTAAGAGGTTGGTTGTTGCGGCTCCTTCTAGACCTCTGCTGGCGCTGGTGCTGCTGCTAGTACCTCTCCTGCTGCTGCTGCTGCTGTCACGCAGGTTAAGGGCGCCTTCTGCGCGCCTTCTGTTCCACCTGCCGGTGCTAGTTGCCTATAATGCAGTGCGTGTGATTGGCATGTATGTGATGGCCGGCAATGACACTTTCTGCATTATAATTGGCTGCAGCAAGAGAGTGGTTCTTGCGGCTTCTGCCAGGGCCTCTGCTGCGGATGGTGCTGTTGCTGCGGCTGTCATGCAGGTGAAGAGCCAACAGAGCACGTTCTGTGCCAACCTGCCGGTGCTAGGTGCCTGTTATTTAGTGTGTGGTCGGCCTTAGAGCGAGAGAAGTTACTATGGATACCTCACCATCTAGAATGGTACTCTCCACACCCAATAGGATCCCAATTGGATACAAGAAAGGATCAGCCCAGACGAAACCCTGTCAAGCCCTCAGTCTCTGTTTCGCTTTCATGTCCGGCTTGTGCAGGCGGATGCGCCGCATGTAACTTATGGTAGCATGATCACGGGCAGGGCCAGCGCACTCACACAATAGGGGAGCTGATGCACAACAATATATGTTGCGTTCAGTGGAGGCCTTTGATTCATCTACAAATTGATCTGCTGTTGCTCGGCATGCAGGTGAAGTGCTGACAGAGCGCCTGCTTCTGCGGCCTGCTGCTGCTGGTTGGCTGCGCGTTGTGGGTGTTGGCTGGGTGCTTGCTGGCACAGCTGAGGGCTGTGTGATGTTTGACATCAAAGGCAGAAAGCGGAAGAAGCCAAAGGGAGATAGGTAGGCCACAATACATGACTTTTTATTTCTATATCAGCTGCTGTGCAATGACTGCCCAGCTGGCACCGGGTGTACATCCTGTTTTCATACCCACTAGAACTTGTGTTGCGACAAATTCAAGGTTCATCATTCGGCATACCTAAGCAATCATTGACATGAGAAGGGGGGGGGGGCAGACAGTGACAGAGGATATCTCAGCATTTAACACAGTATTTATCACACCCAGTCGTGGCATCTTTCGACCAAAAGGATAGAATAGGAAATAACTATGTGACACATGCTCCAATGGTTGATTGGAGTAGCATGTGATATGATCAAGGCGGTTGATTAATTTGAATGATATCGTTGTTACAGCTATGTATCAACCATTCATGGTATTGTACCCAGCCAAACAAGTTTATCCAGGGTGGGCTAGCTTGCTGGGCAGGGTGGCCATTCTTGGCTGTGTTACCAAGGTGTCACTATCCTGTTGTCCCAGTGGGGCCAGGTTGCTTGCAACGGGCTGCAGCTTTGTGGTCATTCATATTCCTGTTTTGTCGTGTCCGTTGTCAACAGGCCCAGCCAACAGAAGCACTATCCACCAGGCAGGCGGCTGTTGTTCCATGTCTTGAAAGGCATGCCACGCTTGCAAGTCTCATTGGATGGATTACCCTCAGAAGCAGCTGCTGGGGAGCTGCTGCGTGTGCAGGTACGCCTGTCTCTGCACCAGCCAGTCATCGAACTAGCAGCAGGTCATGGTCCGATCTTTGCGAAGTTGCGGTTGGCAGCTCACGCATGCACCGTCTGTATATTGTATGTATGTAACAGTTATTTCCTACAGCAGTTTGCAAACCTTTTGACCAAGTGCATAGTGATCAGATGATGGAATGAAGCACATTGCTGCATCTGCTACGGAGCACTTTGGAAACATTGGGCATGCAGAAGCCGTCTATAGAGCTGCAAGCCATGTTGCCAGCTACAGCAATTGAAGCCTCTCAGAATGCGAATCTACCGTGTATTGCACACTGCACCCTGCTGCTGCCGCCGCTGCTGCTCTGCTGCTGCTGCTGCTGCCGCTGCTCTGCTGCTGCTGCTGCCGCTGCTCTGCTGCTGCTACAGGTCAACTTGAAGAACATGGGACTGGCAGCAGCACGGAACCTCAAAGTGGCGGTCAGCAGCCCCTGTGTAGCACTGACAGCAGCAGCAGCACAGGATGCAGCAGCAGCTGCTGCTGGCAGCAGTGCTGATATCTGGCAGCAATTACAAGGTACGCAAGACAATATAAAAGTGTATATCATATAGTACAATCTGTGTAATAATATGGTATAATACATAAAGCAATTATACTTTTCTAAATACTATACTATCATGAATAATGATTCAGGTGCCCTTTTGACAGCAGCTTGGACTCTGACATTGGAAACCGTTGAGACAGGTGACCCAGAAACAAAAGGCACTTTCTCTTCGATAGCAGTTGCTGAGTGTATTATAATGTGAACCTAGAATGCAACAATGTGTCGGCATCAAAGTGCAAAATCTCAATGTCTCTGTATCAGTTATGAAGCCTGCTGATATTGAATGTCTGCTCGTCTGCCACTTCCTGCTTGCAGCTGTTGATGGTGTTATCCAGCCAGCTCGTAACAAAGTAATGCATTGATGACATCTTTTTATTTGTCTTTTACAGATCAATTGGTCTCTAATGAGTGTTTTCAACACAAGTTGTTGTGTATCAGGCATGAAGCATACTGGCCTTGAATGCCTCCCGGTCTGCCACTTCCTGCTTGCAGCTGTTGATGGTGTTATCCAGCCAGCTCAGCTCAGAGGCTCGTAACAAAGCGATGCGTCAACAACTTCTATCTGTCTGTCAAAGACCAATTGGTTCCCAATGAGTAATTTGTTGTGTCTCGAATAGCAACAAACAATCAATATATAGCATCCTGGTCTCAAATGCCTGCCTGTCTGCCACTTTTCCTGCTTGCAGCTGCTGACAATGTCATCCAGCCGGCTCGTAAGAAAATAATGCATCGATGACATTCTATCTGTCTGTTACTCTAATGAGTGATTTCAACACAAGTTGTTGTGTATCAGGCATGAAGCATACTGGCCTAGAATGCCTGCCCGTCTGCCACTTCTCCTGCTTGCAGCTTCTGATGGTGTTATCCAGCCAGAATGTAACAGTTTGCAATGCATTGGTGAGATCTTCTGTCTGTCTGTTACAGATCAATTGGTCTCTAATGAGTGTTTTCAACACAACTTGTTGTGGTTCAGGCATGAAGCATACTGGCCTTGAATGCCTGCCCGTCTGCCGCTTCCTGCTTACAGCTTCTGATGGTGTCATCCAGCCGGCTCGCAACAAAGCAATGCACAGACGGCATCAGTCCAGCGGAGCAGCACTCATCGGCAACTCGGCAGCAGCAGCAGCAGCAGCAGCCAACTCCAACCGGGGCTTCTCAGAAAGCGGCGGCTCAGCAGCAGCAGCAGCAGCAGCGGAGGGCTTGCTGCAGCAGCAGCACATGCCACATGTACATAGCATGCCGTCTGTGCAGGCAGCAGCAGCAGCAGCAGCGGCAGCAGGATCCGGCGGCGGTGTGGGGGTTGGCCCGAACACACCGTCATACAGTACAGGATCTGACGGTTCAGGTCATGGGCAATCGAACCCAGCAGCAGCAGCAGCAGGATCAGCAGCAGTGTTCCAGCTCAGCCTAGATCTAGATCACCAGCTCAACCCAGGCCAGGGTTTAATGATCCCTATGTGGATCCATATACCCCAGCAGGCAGATAGGTTTAGCTTCCAGTGTGCGTGGTTCTGTGAGCCGGCAGCTACTGCTGCTGCTGCCATGAGGTACAGGGTGTTATTAACGCATCACAGTGTGTTAGTAACAAGTTTGCTGGATCTGCAGCCGTCTGTGAGCCCGGATGTGAAGGACTTGCACCAGTACAACTTGCGGCTGGAAGCTTCATGTAACAAGGTGCGTGGCTGGTGGGGTTTGCCCGATCTGCCGTGGTTGGTTGCGAGTATCCGCATGTGCAGCCATGTATGTGTCAGCAATGTACACCATATGAGACTCTGCTTGTGACACAATGCAACTTGCGCTTAGAAGCTTCATGCAATAATGTGGGTGGCAGGATTCAATGACCTGGCAGGAGGGCAGCTGGGGTGTTCTTTTTTGCAACTTGCAAAGCTTGTTGGTTTCATTTAACTTGTGTCCGTGTTATAATTGGAACACTTGGGACACAGTCAATCTGCCTCCCCCCCCCCCCTCTCCACAAGGAACCCTGTGGAACAGACTCTTGATTTCATGAATCAACGGTCTCAGGATCCAGTGGTCTCAGGTTGGCTCACAATTTGCGTTGAACTGATTGGCGTAAAATGCCGTATGCTGTCCGGTCAAGGCCTCAAACATCCGGAAGGCTCCAATTTAAATGTCTGTACGTGCAGGATGCTGGCAGCGGTGTGTTGGTGCTGCAGCAGTTGAGTTGCCTGACAGCAGGAGCAGATGCTGGCTGGAGACTGGCAGACTTCACAGCTGCTGCTGCTGGTAATACTCCAACAGGTAAGCTAGACAGTTTGATACTGTGATCATTTCACTTCAAAGCACAAAGCATTCAGTGTTGCACAGAATCACAGAAGTAGGCAAATGTAGCCTTCTGACAGGGTCAGATCGACAGCTGAACTTGAATAAGTCAACTTACCTAAGTCGCTGATACGTTAGGGCTGATACAATATAGTGGCTCTTGCTGAGGCAGACTTCATAGCTGCTGCTGCTGCTGCTGGTAACACTGCATTAGGTAAGCTAGCCACTTTAAATAGCTGAGTCTGTTACAAGTGCCAGCCGGTGGTATTTTCTATGTGGACACCTGCTAGCCACTGTGATCACTTGGGTGCAGCGTTGCCAGCACAAATCCAGGAATATTCGGCCCGCTGGTTATGCTGCAACAGGTAAGCTAGCTACAGGCACTGTGTTATGTGAGCTGCCATTTAACTTCGGTGCAGAAAGCAAATTCAGCGTTGCCAGGACGAAATTGGATAGAGGTTTGGCCGTATGGAAGAGTTAGTATAACAGCTCAAAACTTATGCCGTGATTCAGTAACCGTATCCAGTTGCTCTTGGAGCAGTTTGATGATACATGCATGGCAAACATGCTTTGCAATAATGTTTCAATTCAGGGAGGTGTGTTGCATTTGCAGGTATGGTTCAGCGGTCTTTGTGTCCGAGCCTAAGGCTCTCTCCCGGTGAAAGCTGTACCCACTATGTGCAGCTGGTATCACCCGCAGCACTGGCAGCAGCAGCAGCAGCAAATGAAAGTCAAGATCCAGCTGCTGTAGCTGTTCAGAAAGGACCATTGCAGTATTTCTATAGACAGGGTGCTGGTGCTTTGGCTGGCAGCAGCGGCGGGGGTGCCCCTCTGCAGCAGCAACCAGCAGCGGCAGCGGCAGCAGCGTTGGCACCTGTGGAAGGCCGGCAGCCGTCACTGGTAGCAGAACCACCTGTAGATCTTCTGGTTCTGTGGCGTTACGAACCCAGTGCTGCTGCTGCTGCCAGCCTGCCTCAGCAGCAGCAGCAGCGTGTGCGAGCAGGGTTTATCTCATACTACAATCTATGTGCAGCACTGCAGTTGAACCCTATACGGATTACGCTAGACGGCCCAGGGCTTAAGACACCCATAAAACACGACTTCAGATCTGCATCTATGTGCATTGTACCGCTGACCCTTAGATTACGTAATTGCGGTATAGCCGATGTTTCAGCAACAGTACGGGCAGCAGCGGCATGGGAGGGCGTATCTACAGATCATGCATGGTTTGCAACACATGCACCTCCAGGCAGCAAGCATAGTGGGCTATTAGGCCCTGCTACTGCTGCTGCTGCTGCTGCTGGCAGCACTGGCGGCAGCAGCAGCAGCAACGCGGTCAACAGCTCCCCGCGAACCGCGGCTACAGGTGCAGGGTCTGGGCTTCCGCCTCGGCCCAAAACCCCAAATGCAGCTATGGCTGCTGCAAGTGCAGCCGCAGCAGCATCAAACCTAGGACCGATTAGTAATAGCTTGCCAGCAGTACCTAGTTCCGGTGGCTTGACCGGCGGTTTATCCCTACCTATACCCGGGGCATTAGTTTCTGGTGCTACAGAGGGTTTAGGCGCCGTGCTAGGCGGTTTAGGGGTCAGAGGCCCGTCGCCACTGCGTGGTCAGTCCCCGATGCGTGGCACCGACGGCAGCAGCAGTGGCAGCAGCCCGGCGGCAAACCAATCTGCTGCTTTCGGGCTGTTTAGCAGTACTAGCAGCTATGCAGCTCAACCGTCAGGGGGAGGAGGGTTTAGTGATAGCCCTAGGGGAAGGCTAAACCCTGACTCTAGGCCCTCGCAGGCCGCACAGGCCCCAAGTGCCGCTGTTATGGCAGGGCTAGCCCCTAGCAGCGAGCACATCTGGTGCGGGGCAACATGTGTGCCTGTTAAGCAGCTAGACCCGGGTGGTTCTGCTGAGGTGGTTTTGCAAGTTGGGGTTTTCAGGCCTGGGGTTTATGTGTTGCATGATTACGGTGTTGATTGGCGGTGTGAAGGGGCAGGTGGTCGGGTACGGCAGGGGAGCAAAGTAGGCGAAGCTATTGTGCTCAGGGTTGATGCGCGGTAGTGAATCTGTGAACCAGATTGAGCCAATGCAATGTTGATCATGATGTCTTTGAAAAAGGTTATGGCTCAATGTCTGCACTGAGCGACAAAGGGTCCGTTCTTGGCAGTGCAGCTGCTGCAGCAACTTGCATGAGTATGGCAGGCTACTGCGCTCTCTGTCACACTGCTTGAGGTGCTATCTGAGCACTGCTCAGATATGAAGCTTATATGGTGCAGGGTGAAATCTAGGCTCATCGGTCTGTGGCGGCAGTCCGATGGCCATACGTATACTCGTCCCTTGCATGTAGCATGCAGCAGTTTGCCTGGCATTCTTTGTTGCCAATGATGAGCTGAAATCCCAAACTTCACTACAGTGACTACATGACCAGTCACTGGTCAGTGGTGCACACTCAGGCTCATTCATGGTCAGCGACCATACCAGTACTGAGCATCAAATTAACAGACACTTGGGGCACCTACCATGGTACGCCAGCCCTATGCCCCCATGGAGCAAACCACGTAGGTGGTTCTCAGGGAGCTTAACGGCATGCACAGGCTGATCCTGTGCATGGCACCAGCTGTGTCAGCATGCTGTACTGAGTAGCACAGCCTGAGACAGGTCCTTTGCCAGTGGCGTCCGACCTGCTTGCTATAAAGCGGTGCATAGCGCGGATCTGTGTTGTAGCAGCAACGTGCGACCACGTCTGGGCCGTCGTTGGGCACTGTGGCTCGCAAGCATTTTCAAACCGTCCTCGATCACTGCAGCAAAACAGCTTATGCAACCTTCTGCGGCTCTTGTTCTTGTGGCCCAGCCCAAAAGAGCTTATACAGACACATCATACGTACATAGACTGCCGACGGCATCAGAAAGATGGCAGAACGTTGGCAAGACACGCTGATGTGGCAGCATACTTAAGAAGGCAGCTGTCCGCGCCTGCTCGACTACCCTTGTTCGGAGGACGGGCCCAGTCGCAGACCCCAACCTCTTCATACTTACCTGACCGGCACATGGGGGTGATCACGTAGGCCCCCTGTGCGTGCCCGACTGCTTGCATTGCACTAAGCCTGCGGCGGGTGCGGGAAGGCACAACGTGTTTTCCACGGTTTCATTTTTGGATTGGGAGGACCTGCTTTATAGCAGCCTCCTTCACATATCAAATCAAGCCTGCAAAGTACATTGTTATGAGCTGCTGTGAGCCTGTGCTGAGAGTATTATAATCCTGCCTTGTACTGTGCAACAGAACATACATACTGCTGTCAGCCACTGTACGCTTCTTCTGTCCGTGGACTGCTGGTTTTGCACGTGCCTTGAGATGCCTGTCCTCCTTGCCGGTGTACGTATGTTGCATCTAATCAGATATAATGGCAGACGTATATGAAGTGCAGCAGATGTATGTATGTTGTGTCTGATCAGATGTGACGGCAGACAAGAAATAACCTATGAAGATCAGCACCTTGATCCCAACGGGTTTGCTTGTCCGATGTCACATGTCTTGAAGGCGCCACTGTTTGTAGGAAAGTCTGCTCGTTGAGCATCTGTGTGCATTACATACATTGGCTCAGTCACTCTTACAGTATGTATACGATGGGAAAATTTGACGACTTAATGTACAGTATACAGCGGCAAATCCTTGACAATTGGCAGATGCATTGCTGTTTGAATGTGCAATTGTGACAGTTATTGCGCCATGCAACAGGTTAGCTGCAGAGCTGCGGTGTCATGCAATTGTGTCAGCAGCAGAGCTTGCCAAGCTCTGGCAGAGCGTTGTCATGAGCAGCCCAAGACGTTGGGTGGCGTAACCCATGACAAGCGCGATAGGTCTTGCCACCGCGTCTACCCCGTTGCATTGGCCCAGTCATGTTTATAAGTAATCCGCTAAAAACAGAAACTCTCCCTTTGTTCAATATAGGCTGGTTCCACTGGAGTCCAGTGGTGATCGTACCTGGTAGTTCGTGGCCGTTCACAAGTTGGGCTAAGGCAACATAAATCCCAACCACTGGCACAACAACAGCTAAAGACCAAACAGTATCATTGTTTGCCTGAACTGCTGGCACTGTTGTTGCTGGCCGCGGCGGAGGTGGCTGCGGTGCGGTTGCAGCAGCAGGAATTACCATAGCAGGCACAGGTGTCCTAAGAACTGCCATGCCACCGTGCCAAGGCTCTGCTGCTGCTGGGACTGCTGCTGTCTTTGTTTTTGACTGGACCCAATAGTGATACCGTGTAGTAGAGTCCCTCACCCAATCAAGCTACTGCTGCTGTTGACTGCTGCACTGGCCATGGCTTTATACACCTCACTATCCGCCATATGTTTCAGCATCAACACAAATGCAGCCACCCAGTCGGCAACAACTCTCCTGTACACATCTTCACTTCTGGGGTTGAAAGCATCAAAGCACACCTGCTTGTTTGCTGCAGCTGCTGTTACTACATCTAAGATCCCATCCTGTGCTATCTGCTGCTGCTGCTGCTGCTGGGGTAAGCTGTTGCCCTGCTGCTGCTGTTGCAGTTCAGTGAGCTGCAAAAGGCCCCGCCGCCGCAAGTACAGCTGCTGCTGTATACTTATCCTTGCTGAACCTGCAGCAGCAGCAGACTGTGCAGCAGCTGATTCACCTACGTCTATGGAGCTGCCAGCATGTAGACTGTAGCCACCAACATTCTGCTGCTGCTGCCTCTCTGTTCTGTCTCCCCTAATCCCTACACCCCAGTCACCATCCGCTAACCCCTGCTGCTGCTGCCCCCGCAGCAGCAGTCTCTTGCACACCTGCATCCATGACCGATCTGACCACCCCTGCTGCTGCTGCTGCTGCTGCTGTTCCTGTCTAAGACACTGCTGCTGCAACCCGTCTTGCTCACTCCACTGCTGCTGCTGCAGCAAGCTCCTCTTGTGCAGGGGTGGAGAACCTGCTGGTTTTTCCTGTACAGGAAACTCTGTCAGGGGTTTGTTGCTCTCACCTGCGGACAACCAGTTACAAATGACAAAACAGCATGACCGATTACAAATGACAAAACAGCATGACCGGGCGGGGATTTTCAATACCCAAATCAAAGCCAAGCAACTAGACATAGCCCCACAACCATGAACGCAACTCATGCTTCAGCCAGATGACCCATTCTATCTTATCAGCAGCACCCTTACAGGCGAGAACTCCAGAGAACAACTCCAGCAGGGCAGAACTGGTAGAACAAGTTGCCTATTTCCCCTGCCCGCCCCCCCGATCAGATACATCTTCCCTGAAGACAAACAGCTGTGCTGGTTTGATTTACCCCCTACCTGGCTGGAGTTTGCCGATGTCTCCACCACCATACACTTCTACAGTCAACGGATACGGCACCTTCTTGTGAACATACACGTAATCCATACTTGAACCAAAGGCCAGATAACCAGACACAGCCCCCGCTGGGCCAGCTTTACAGTTGCATAAGCGGCCAATCTGAGACACAAGTTTGGGCATATCAGCCTGCAAACAGCAGCAGCAGCAGCGCCGCACTCATCAAATCCTTGCACATCCAGTTCTACACATGACACTGCTTACAAGCACACGATTGACCTGGTTGTGACACTGACATACCCTTGCTATCCCCAGTCAGTGGATTTGAACAGGTGCGGGGCATGGGGGTGTGCTGGCTCGTCTCAAGAATGTGCAGCGCTTCAATGCGTGGGTGCATGAAGCCACGCTTATGCCAACTGGTAGCACAACAGTTCATATTTTGCATCTCATGAGGTCACGCAAGTGTGTCGCGGAGGATATTTGTGCGTGATTTTGTGTGAGAGTGACTGAGGCAATGCAACAAGATGTTTGTTATGTATGTTTATGATGTTGCTGTTCGCCAACAAGCACACAGGATGTTGCAAGTGAATTAACAACCACCTCTGGCTGCTGCTTTATCTGGCATGTATAACATTTACAGTGCCTACATGCTATGGCAATGATATCAAAGCTACATACAGTACAATTGGTATACATTAAATGCTTGTATAACATGCTTGTTTACATGTTTTCTGTCCCCTGCTGTATTTACATGCTACATGCATTGATCTTACCGGTAAGTCAGGCGCATACGCTGGCTTACTGTCCCAAGGCGTGTACAGCGCCCACTCCCCACTGTGAACGTTGACGTACCCCAGCAGCCGATTGCCATGGGAATCTATCAACTGCTTGACCTGCATTGTCGGCACCAGCAGCAAAGGTAGCAGGAGTGAATGCCCAAGCTGCAGTGGCTGGAGGTATGCAGCATCATGATTAATTGATACCTTTAACTACTATGGACTGTTTAACATAGCCGAGGCACAAGATACAACACATATCATCCACATAAATGATCTCTGGTACATCACACGTGTCAACTAGAAGAGGTCGAGTTCAACCAGCGATCAAGCCAAGTAGCCCCACAAACTGGCTTTGTGGCGCAGACAAAGGTCTCAACTGAATGTTGTCTCTGAATATACACATACTCTTTTTATGACACTTCATAATCATGAAAGAACTCGCAAGCGCCTGAAGTTTTGCAGGATTTCCCAAATTTTGATTCTGTTCCTGTTCACTAGCATCAGAGACATCAAGGCAGCACACGCCCTCACCAGCCTGCTTTGTGGCTCTGACAGAGGTCCTGGGCCACCATACTGTTCATCAGCTGGATCCTCCTTGTGCCACGCAAATGGCCAGTTCCTGTGCAACATGAACAAATGGTATTAGAGAGAGAGAGAGAGAGAGAGAGAGAGAGAGAGAGAGAGAGAGAGAGAGAGAGAGAGAGAGAGAGAGAGAGAG
>NSMO01000080.1:18976-46429 GCA_002588565.1 Coelastrella sp. UTEX B 3026
CCGGGCTCGTTGGCGCCGGCCGGGGGGGGGGTTTCCTCCCCCCCCCCCCCCCCCCCCCCCGGGGGGTGGGTTTTCTTCGCCCCCCCCCCCCCCCCCCCCCCCCCCCGGGGCCCACTGTGGCAACAGAAGCCGAGGTGAATGAACAAACATCCTCCGCGACACACTTGCGTGACCCCATGAAATGCAAAATATAAACTGTTGTGCTACCAGTTGGCATAAGCGTGGCTTCATGCACCCACGCATTGAAGCGCTGCACATACTTGAGACGAGCCAGCACACCACCACGCGCCGCACCTGTTCAAATCCACATTACTGCTGGTTTTCCTTGCGCACAGATCCCCCTCCTCAAACTGCCGTCTGCTGTCTAGCGCCTCAATGGGAATGATCTGGACTTCGAGCTTCTGCAAAACCTCGGACACGATACTCCGGATCTGCCTGGCCCAATCTGCTACACTGCTGCTGCTGCTGCTGCTGCTAGATTGAATTGCACTGCTGGTGCTGCTGCTGCTGGATCCGACCCCACTACTGCTGCTGCTGCTGTCAGGATCCTGTGCTCGCTCCATAGCCTGGCCCAACTCTGGCCACGTGTATATCGCTGAGCTGTTGTCGACCAACATCCTGGCGAGCCAGACTGCTACCTCGCTGGTGATCACTTCCCGGGCATGTTCACCAAATACAAATAACACTACGGGCTTTGACTGGTCACGCAGCTGTTGCCCTGCAGGGGAGGATTGCATTTAGAACTTTAGGTTGAACCTGGACAGTAGCAGCTGTCTATGCCAACACAGCTGCTGCTGTTACTGCTGCTGTTGCTGTATGATGAAGACACGCACAGCAATAACTAGCTTACGCAGAGAGCATTCAACTGCTGAAACAACCAACACCAAACACCTGCTTGCTGTAACATTGATAAGATCTGTTACATTTGTAACAGATGTAACACATGTTTCAACAACATACAACCCCAAGCTGATCGCAGCTGTTGCTTTTGCCTACGCAGAGGTTGCTATTCGTGGTATTAGCTGTGGCATTGTAAACCCGAGTCAGGCCTGACATGTTCGTGCACGTACCATTCAATCCTGCAGTTATGGTTGCTATTGGCAAATAAGAACGTGAGTGTCGGTCACGAAGTTCACGAAACCTGTAAAGCAAGGAAACGTGCAGGAGTGTTACTGACTGTGCACACGAATGTTGGCCAATAGGCACAAGCCTGTTGCTGAAATAACGGTGCGTGTCACGGGCTTCTGACCGTGTGACGATCTTTGCAATGTGCGAGGACGTTGATGCAAGACATATTTGAGTACTGATGGCCCAACTGCTTGGACGGTCGCACAGTGTTATCACCAACACGTACAGCCTCAACGGCTAATACACAGCCTGGGCAGAGCTGACTCACACGCAGATAGGATGCTGCCGTTGCAAGCTGTCAGGTCCGCTCATACGGTGTGTGCAAACGGTTTTCCCTGACAGCTATTGCTGTTTGCTGAACATGCCCACCTGAGGACTGACGGATGCTTGGCAGCTGAATGAGAGAACCAGTGCAGTATCTCGCTACTGGTATGATACAAGGAGTCTACTCGCCCCAGATGGAGGCACGAGACCACAACCAGGACCAAAGGAACAGATGCACCATGGCGATGGCCACTGGATAGACCCATGAAGGGCGAGCCGGCAGTTACCGCAAATCGGACACTATTCTTTGCTGCATTGGGGCCACTTTGTGTGAGCGGAGCTGTTAAAGTGCGCTTCCTCAGCAAGCACAATGCAGGAAATGTGAACCAATGGACTTTACAGGCGCGGCAATGCTACACACTATGATGATGCCACAATTCACAGCACGAAGCAGTCTATACACACGGACTCTGTCTGCAGCAGAAGTTGTCACTCCCACCTGCCATGTCTTGTGCGCTGCCCCTCGCGGAACTCGTCCTTCAACATGCTGGAGTCCCCAGAACATGTGACACTTTGCTGTAGACCCGTTTGGCGACCTGCTATTGTGTACAACCACGTAGGCAACGCGTAGCCACATCGCCTTGGTGTCGTAGTTGCAGTTTGCGGCCTTGTACGCCTACTGCAAGCTTAGAAAAGCTCTTTGTGCTGCGTTCATTGGAGTGAACTGACTGCTAGTCCAAAAGAGCAACCACCATGTCCAGAGCCGTGAAGCAGCCAGTAGGTGAGCTGCCTGTGCACATGCAGCTGCTGCTTGTTCAATCCTTTCACGGCATTGAGCAGGTCGAATGCTAGAGACGTATCGCATCCGCTCAGCGGCACCCTTACGCAAATCTCAAGTGACTGCTAGCAGAGCTGCATTGCTGTGTTCAGCAGCAGTTGCTGCATCTGTGCATGCGCTGCATTGGCAGTTTGCTAGATACATATCCACCTTATCATTCAACATCGTTCCGTGCTCGTCGCAGGCCAAAAGAGGCTCACGAACATCGCAGTGGTCCGTCTGAAGAAAGCAGGCAGACGGTTTGAAGTAGCATGTTACAGAAATAAGGTGTCAGATTGGCGAGCTGGCATGTGAGTGCTTGCAGCGCTGACCCGACAAGAGCAGCAACAGCAGCAGTAGTGGGAGCGCAACTCAGCGCAATGGCACACACTGCTGCTTTAGCGACAGTTCCAGCCTTTGCCAAGCCGCGCAGCACTGACTGGCTGTCTGTTTGATTGCCAAGGCCATGCAGCCCGGGTTGGAACAGCATATCAGCAGTTTGAACATCACAAGCAGTTGCAGGGCCGATGGCCGTATAGCTATGGCTGACTGGTAGCCGTCATTATTACTACCAGAAGCAATTGCTTTCATGCAACCTGTCACTCCAACTTCAGCAGCAGCCGTGTATCAGCTGTTTTGTGTGGATGACCAGTATAAGCGCTTTGGTATAGGCAGACCGCTCTTCAGATGACAGCACACAGGCATCTGAACGTAGTTGCTCAGCACTGACTGGCTGTTTCTGTAGTTGCAGAGGCCATGGAGCCCAGTACACAAAGCATATTCTGTGTCTTGCCATGTTTTTCGTTTATCTGTGCTCAGTATGTGCTTGAAGATGTGCATATCTTGTGTTTGCCAATGTCCTGCAGTGAGAAGGACCTGGATGAGGTCCTGCAAACCACAGCTATTTTCAGCAATGTTGGCAAAGGTGTCATGGCAGCAAAAGAGGATCTCATGGCGGCATTCGGTACAACAGATGAGGAAAAGATATGCCTGGAGATACTGGCCAAGGGAGAGCTACAGGTGGGGGGGACAGCACCATCATGGGACCGTCTCAGCACCGGCATAAAACCGGCATCAAACCGTCTCAGCAAACAAACCTAGCACTTCATTCATTGAATGTTCTGTGCTAGTTTTGAATGCTGCCTGAATCTCGTATCTGGGTAGTAACTCTCAGGAGGCCAGCAGCCACACAGATGTGTTCATGCTTCTCTGTCGACTTCAGCTTTCAGGCTGCAGCTGATTCGATTGGTTTGTGCTTGTGGCTCTGCCTGCACCAGCTGCTATGGCCTGTTGGTTGGAGAACATGAATACAGCCGGGAAGCGTCAAGGCAGACATGATTAATTTTCTTATCTCAGGATCCTAGATACAGCGGGAATACTATAGTAATAGGCAGGAACAAGGCGTCAGCCCCGACAAAAATCACTGCTGGTGCCTGCTGCGTTCGTCACATAATTGTAGGTGTCCGACAAAGAACGTCAAGCACAACAAGATAACTTGTTCAAAGACGTAGCAGGAATATTAGTCGACAAAACAGTAAACCCTGAAACAAGTAGACCTTACACCCTCACCATGCTGGAGAGGGCTTTGCGGGATGTTCACTTCAACCCTGATCACAAGAAGAGTGCTAAGCAGCAGGCTTTAGAGGTAGGCTAGCCGCAGCATGTTGGGCAGTATGCCACTGTGTGGTATATCGACACTGATCATCAACGCTAGGCTAGCGTTAACGTCAATGTCGACGTTGATGCTATTGTTATCGTTGATGTCAACATTGATGCTAATGCTAATGTTGATGTTCAATGTCATCCCCGGGTAAAGCAGCAGGCATTGGAGGTAGGCTGGCAGATTGTGACATGTTACTGTGCTATGTTTGCTTGTTCTCTGTTTCATGTCTATAATGTCTGGCTCGCTATGACAGGCTCGGATCACTTACTGCCCGAAGACAGGAGCTATGGCAGTCGTGGCGCAGGTCTGCATCTGGGCAATAAATGAGACATCGAATGTTACAATTGCCATATCACTTCCGCAATAATGGATATATTGAATGACCATAGCGAGCCAGACGTTATAATGTCATGATAAGGTCACACATATACTTATTTCCAGGGTGCCACTGGCTGGATGCTGTCAGCGTCAGAGCTTGTCAACATGAGCAGGACAGAGCTTTCTGTGGGTGGCAAGCGTCATGCATGACACAGCTACTCTTGCTAGCTCTGGCTAGCGCATTTGGCTTGTTGCACGGCTCAGTCACTTTCGCTGGCAATGGCAAGGCTGTGCTGTGTTAGGCCCCACTGCCATGCTAGTTGTGAGTTGTGGATAACACACAGTACTGAGGATTGCTTCAGGCGCCTCCCAGCGCAGAAGCCACGGGATCAACTCTGCGTCAGAATTAGCGACATATGCCTTCACATGGTGTAGCTATTCCACATGTCTAGCGCAGGGTGTGAATGAGAGACAATGTGCTTCATCGTACTCCTGTATTAATGATGTACTGTAGGTGTTGCCCGAGCTTCAAAAGCGGTTTCCCATTCAGCGTGCCCGCATGAGACTGAAGCTGCAGGTGCCGCAGCAGTACCAGCAGGAGCTGTTGGACATGCTGGACTCAAACAAAGCAGTTGTAGAGACTATTGAGCAAGCAGCAGGCCACACCACAGTGATAACACAGGTGCGGCTGCTGCGGACGATGTTTACAGTGTTGTATACAGCGCCCCGTTGAGACATGTACTGTTGATGTGAACGACCGTGATAGACTGTGAGCGGGTTGAGCAGGTTACCAACATAAAGGTTGCACATGGGTAGCTGCTTGGTCTTGTGTGCCGGCCGGTCGCGCCTCTGCTCACACTCTGCTTCACGCATTTTTGTTTCCAGGTTGAGCCTGGCGTATTTCGGGAGCTTCATAACTTCATGCAAGACACAACGAACCGCCACGGTCGCATAGAAGTCCTAAGCTTTGCAGTTACATCAGAAGCAGCAGCAGGATCAGAAGACTTCAACACTGTAGCACCAGATGAGAGGTTTACTGCTGCTGCTGCTGATGCTGCTGGGCCACTGAGCGTGTCACAACCGGCACCAGCGGCAGCAGCAGGGTTGGTTGCTAGCCCTGGTAGGCAGCAGCAGCAGCAGCGGGGTGCAGCAGGAGATGGTGCTAAAGGATCTTCAGCAGCAGCAGCAGCAGCAGCAAATGTTGTGTATCAGAGAGGGTCTATAGAGGGTTTACCAGAGGAGTTCGCATCTCGAAAAGAGAGGTTTGCGGAGTTGGATCAGCTAGAACCCGGGTGGCAGGTTGAATTGATAAGCCGGGGTGAAACAGTAGATGCTGTGTTTTATGGTCCAGACGGAAAGAAGGTTGGTACGTTTGCTGCTGCGCGTCGACAAGCGCTTGTTGCACATAAAGCAGCACTGCAGTTGTAACCTTTCATGCAACCCTTGGGTACATCATGTGATTGTTGCACTGCTTGGGAAGGTCCCACGTACAAACCTTGGACGGTACTATTCTCGCCTGCCGCAGGCCAAAACTTTGGCAGTGACTGCTTCAAGACGGTCACCATACATGTCTGCATACAGGCAAGCCAGCTTTGCTCACCAGCATGCATACTACTGCCTTTGATCCATGCTTGTTCTCAATATTCACAGAGTATTATGAAGTTCTGTTATGTCTGATCATGCTTTGTTTTGATTGGTTACTGTCTTCGGCAGTGGACGTTTGCCTATGTGGCCTCGGACAGGTTGCACCTTTCTCCCCATGCTGAGGTCAGGACTACCCAAGAACGGCAGAATATGTCATGCTGTGGGTGATAGTGGCAGGCACGAAGTCAGATAGGAACTACCTGTACCTTGGAAGTTTATGCGGCGCGCTTGTTTGGACCGCTTGCGGACCGCGCAGACCCCTGGACCCGGCTAGGTGACCTTCAGGGGCAAAGCAGCTACTTTATAACCTTCACCTCTTCTTTTACAGTCGTTTGGCATCGTGAGAGTCCTGCCTCGCGCATTTATTCGTGCACGGTCACTGACCTTTAGGCTAACCTTGTTAATTGGCCCCATAACTGGCTGTAGCCAAGAGTAGCATTGACGACATACAAAAACGAGACCTTTTACTATGTGGGGTCTAAAAAGTGTATGAGTCAGGTGGGCAATAGCAGTGTACGTCCAGTGCGCAGCGTGGGAATACTACCCCGAGGTACGTGCATAGTCAAGAGTCGTATCCTCCAGAAGAAGGGTACGTTTCTAGTACATAGTTATCTTTCAGCTCCCAGGGTTGGGCCGGCGACAGCCTAAGTGTTTGCATACCCTGTACGTACTGCTAGCCTGGGCCGCGCCGTGCCGGGGAGTGCAGATGGTGTATGGAGCCCCACAGTCCCACCAGCGGCTCACTTACCCACGTCACAGCATGTTGCTTCACTGCAGGCTCGAGCCCCGGCCCCAACCATGGCGCCAAGTTGGCAACACAAGTCGCCTGGGGCCCTGCCTCTGTCAGCAGTGAATACCGTGCAAGAGCTCCAGAAGAAGACACGTGCCGTCAACGCAGCAGTTCCTGTCAGCCTAGGTACTGCCGCGAGCTTGCCACAGCAGCAGGCAGCTCTCAGAGCAGCAAGCGGGACCGAGAAATACAGTAACACAGGTGCAGCACAGGATGGCACTGGCACAGCAGTTCAGCGAACACAGACAGCTCTCTCACACACGCAGCAGCAAGTGCAGCAGATGCTCGCTACGGAGCCATCCCCGACAGAGCAGTATCCAAGCCCTGCAGCACAGCTAACCAGTGTCATAACTGCAGCATGTGCACAGCAGCAAAAGTCCAGAGTAGCACTTGAGACACTCCTATGCAAGCTACTGAGTACGTGTCAGCAGCAGATGGCTCAGTCTTCAGAATTGGGGCAGCAGATGCTGCACATGAATTTTTCCATATGAGAAGGCCATGCAGCAGCTGTTGCAGGAGCAGCTAAAGCAAGCACATAAGGATCAGGTGCAGAATGAGCTTATTGAACTCCTCAAGTCCAGGGCTGTAGATCGTGATGCCAACGTAGAGGAGTTCAAGAGATTAGCACAGGCCAGCTCTGAGTTACAGGCCCAATTGGACAGTGCAAAAGAAGCAGCAGCAGCGGCTATCGAGGCTGCTGCTGCATCGTCAATCAAAGTTGCAAACCTTCAGCAGCAGCTAGCAGCATCACAAGCAGCAGAGGCTGGATATAAAGCTGAAATTGAACGACTTGTACGTCTCAACAGGACTCAGCTGGAGGTGGCTGCAGCAACAGACCAAATCAGCAACTTGGAAAAGCAATTGGAGCAGGAGCGTCAGCAGAACAGCAGCAATGAAGAGGCATTGGACAAGTTGAAGTTGCGTTTGCAGGCTGAAGAGACAGATAACAAGCAACTCAAAGCAAAGGTGGAAAGCTTAGAGGAACAGCTGGAACAGGAACAGCAAACCAGCAAGCAGGTTGCAGCTGAGAGTAAAGAGTTACAGCGGGTTGTGCAGGATCTTCAGCAAAAGTTGGCAGCAAGCTCAGCTGTCTGCAGGCCCATTCAGCAGCGCACGTACCTCAACAAGCACGGCAAGAAGTATTATGCGTTCAAGTACAATGAAGATGGCAAGCCATTGAACAGCAGACAAAAGCCGTGTAAGAATTGCATCAAGGACCATGCATGCATTTGGCATAAGGAGCCTGTCCGGCACTTATGTTGTCTGTGCGGCCATGAGGAGTAGAATCAGCAAGAGTT
Source organism: Coelastrella sp. UTEX B 3026 (assembly GCA_002588565.1). Lineage (NCBI taxonomy): Eukaryota > Viridiplantae > Chlorophyta > Chlorophyceae > Sphaeropleales > Scenedesmaceae > Coelastrella > Coelastrella sp. UTEX B 3026. The sequence goes on from NSMO01000080.1 coordinate 26,899, forward strand.
GCACGTCAGCCTGTGGCAGCACTGTGTGCTGCTGGGTTGGTTTGTATACACCTATATAGGGCACCCTTGCTGGTCTGGACCGTCCTGGCAGATGGCGCATGAACATGTTGGGCCTCCTGGCCTCTGGACTAAGACGAAGCAGTGCCACCAACTCTACTGTGGCACCGTGCTATGTTGTATGTATCAGCTGTGTAGCTCGTGCTCCTAAGTACATGTTGCCTGGTGGAGGCCCAGTGCTTGTTCTGCCAGGGCGGAGTTCGCATAATGTGATATCACTGGTTTTGGTTGCTGGGTTACGTTCGTGGTGGTGGTGGTGGTGGAGGTGGTGGACGTGGCTCTGAAAGCTCTTCTATGTAACAGACCAGATTAGGTCAATGGGTGCTGGGCAGATTAGATCAATTGATGCTGGCATGTAGAGTTTATCTCATGCAACATAAAGTGCCAAGCAAATTGTTGTATATTATATGCAAGGGGCCGCCACCCAGTAAATGCTTCTGCTCCTGCTTCTAGGATGTTCTGAAACCTCCTAACGCTGGATCGTGTGCTGGCATGTTGACAGTGTTCCACACCGTAAGTCGTTTTATTGTTGTGTGTGTCTTTCAAGCCTGTGAAGGATGTTAACCATCAGCCCGGTGGTGCCGGAGTACACGTACTTTTACCTTGCGCAGCTACTCGGGACCCCTGCACCAGCTGGCATATAATCTACCGTATCACGTAAACGGGCCAAGCTTATGCTGTCTGTCAATATCTGGTTCAGCCCTCTCCTCCATAAGCTGAACGACGTCTATAGCCTGCGTATACCGCCCGGCCGGGCAAAGCTCATAGCGCGCTGAAGCACACCTGGCGGCTTCGTAGCGGCGGCGGTGTCAGCTCAATGATTGAGACAGGTTCTCGTACTCAGTCCTATCTAGTGAAAGGAAGCCAGCGGACTCAGTTGAGCATTCGTCAACTGGCGATGAACTAGTATGCATACAAATGACGGCCCAGCGGCACCACTGCAACATATCTCTGATGAAAGCTGCGTGCAGGAAGCTGCTGAAGCTTACAGCGTCGCCAAAGACTTCCATCATGGACTTGACAGCACGCGCTTCAGGACCGTACACATGCTTGACACCTTGGTTACCACATTGATCAAGGCCCTGTTGTAGACGCATGATGCATAGGGCATGCATCATCGAACCACATAGATATGCTCCTTGCTTAGGCAAGACAACCAGCCCAATGCAGTATGGTTGATGGCCTGGAAAACGTACAGGTGTAGCTGTACTGCACTGGCTCAACAACACCCAGCTTGGCACTTTTCCAATGTAGCCCACGCAACATAGAATGCCAAGCAAACTGCTGCAAGCTTAGTCACTTTTACAACCCACAGCAAACCAAAGCTGACTTACAACACAAGCTCCCACCACCACCCCATCCAAAGCTGTAACGGAACGTTACATGTATGAGAACCACGACCCTTGAGGCATCCGCCTATTGGGACTCAACGATTACAGAAGCAGCTGCCGTTTGCATTACATTCAATAAGCCTACAAGTGCTTGATTGTCACTGCCACTCACATCTCTGGGCCACAGCAAGATCAGCAACAGCAAACCAGCCTCACTTACCACCAGCTCACAAGCGCCAGAAACAATACCAACTGGAAGGCAGCAGATAGATGCATGCAGAGAAGCCATGACTTATAGATGCATCAGCCAACACTGCGCAGCTCTCACATGAGGCCAACAGCCACTTACAACACAAGAGAATGTACACAACAAAGCCATGGTGTTCACACCAGACCCACTGTTTTATTCAGGAAGCAAGATATCATACAGCACCACATAGAGCTTACAGTAACATCCTTGAATCTGCATTGCCGCCACTTTGCATCAACATAGCCTGCATTGGCCAACGTACCTGCCCAACCAAACCCAATCAACTGTCACGCAACGAAACCACAGCTTCATGTAGCCCGTTCACTGCCAACATTCAAACAATTCGTCAACCCAACAACATACCAGAATGCATGGTTCTGCGCCGTACGAGCCAAGGTGCTTGACCACGCCGGCACAAAAATTGGCAGAAGCTCACACATCAGGCGCTGCGCTGGGCAGCAATAGCAAACACAACGTAAGCCACCGGCCATACCAACTGCCGCAAGTCTGCTAGGACCCAACATAAGTGTAAGCATGCCAGGAACCTGACCGAGGAAGCCGCACGCACTGGCAGACCATTTGGCTGCACTCCAGAGCCATGTTGCAATATGTGTGCACAATGCACAGCTTGTTGTTGCCTCGAACAATGCACAATTACCATATACATCAAGCTTGGAACACTGCTCTCCAAGCAACTGCATGCACGCAACAACCACAGCAGGGCCTCTAGAGCAGCTAAGCGAGGCTGCCAAAAAGCCGTTGGAAAGAGACTAGCTTCTCCTTCAACTGCATATGCACAACCATGACACCCCATGGGCTCCAAAGATGTCAATCAAGGACACCTAAGCAGCACATCAGCCAGACAGCCCTGGTGGCTTGGTTGGCTGCCGCTGCTCAGAAGCACCCGAATCTACGCCTGCAGCTGCGGCCAAGCCCCCTCCGCTGCCACCATGACTCCCACTGCTAGGCAAACCGTCAGAGCCCGCCGCCGCAGCAGCAGCCAACGCAGTTCCAGAACTGACCCTACTGCCCGGCAAGCTGCCCCCAGCTATGCTACTGCTGCCCCCACTCATTGCACCACTGCTGCTAACCCTTGGAGACCTCTCTGATAGATGACCGCTGCTGCCACCAGCCCCGCCACCGCTGCCGCGTGGCCGAGCATGTGTACCCATCGGGAAGGGTTCAGGCTCTCCTGCATCTGGACCGTCACTGATGAACAGCACGGGCCTGCAGCGCTTGTCTTCATGCATCAAACTGCTGTTCTGGAAGTGGCTGATCAGCGCAGCACGGCCCTGGATCCTGCCATAGCTGATGTTGCAGATCTTTTCGCTGTTGAACTTGTCCCACCGTTTGTTGTTGAAGCGGGCAACCAGCGGCGGGATGTACTCCGGCTTCAGCATGTTGATGAACGCGTAGCCCACGTTGCATTTGTTCTTGAAGTCGATGGGCAGGTAGAAGAAGTCAAAAGTGCCTTTGAACTGCTCCTCAATAGTCTGCAGGAACAGCAAAACCAGTAGGACAGCAGATCAGCTGCCAGGCCGCGGTTTCAAACCAGGTGGAAGTAAGCAGGAAGCACAGCTAGCTGGCAGTGACGCCACTGAAACGCATCCACATGCTCAAACACAGTGTATACAATTCTCCCATGAACTGTTATACAGAAGAAGACAGCGCGAAAAACCAATAGCAGCTCACAATGAGAGGAAGCTAGCAACATTCCAGGGCAGCAAACACTCAGGCAACACATACATTACACGCCACACCGCCGTCTTACCTGCAGCAGCATCTTCTGTGTGTATTTATTAGGGATGTTCTTGATCATCAAGGTAGTCCGCTTATCTTCCCCATTCAAGATCCGATCAACATCCAAGGCAAACAGCTTCTCCTGCTGTGCTTTGCGCTCAGCCTCAACAGCAGGGTCAGCAGCACGCCTGCTCAACCGCCCGCCGCCCCTAGAACCACCGGTAGACCCTGATGCATCTCCCGCCCTGTGACCCCTGCCATCCAGGCCCGATAGGGAGCCAGTGCTAGCTCCCCTAGGGATGCCCCCACCAGCTACTGCTGCCGCAGCACTGGCCGCAGCAGCTGCAGCAGCGCTCTGTAAAGCCCCCAGGTTGTGCAGTGTGCCATATGAGCTGCTGGCAGGTAGCCCCAGACCTGCTAACGCTGCAGGGCTGAGCAAACCTGCTGCTGCTAGCTGCTGTGGGTGCATACCAGCTTGCAGCAGCTGCTGGGCTGCTTGCAGGTTCGCTGCACCAGCCATGCTTTGGGCCTGCAAGTTTGCTTGCAGCAGCTGGTGCAGCGCCAACTGCTGCTGTTGCTGCTGCAGGTCCTGCAGGTTCAACCCAGCTGCCTGAGCTTGTAACATAGCTGCAGCCATCGCCTGCAGGTTGAGCAAACGCCCAGCTACTGCTGCAGCTGCGGCTGCAGCCGCTGCAGCAGTCTGCTGCTGTGCTTGCTGCTGTTGCTGGGCCTGTGCTGCTGCTGCCAATGCTGACATGGACAAGCAGGGATGGCTCAGGCTTCGAAGACCATTGCCGCCCAACCCAGGAGCCCTTGGATACAAGCCCCCGGTAGCTTCAGCTGCATTTAGCAGATACGGGTGGCTGCCCAACAACCCACCCAGCCCTCCAGCCTGCTGATGCTGACCCTCTGCAATCAAGTTGAGCCCCGAATCAAAGCTTGCGCTAGCGAGGCCGCTGCTCAACCCCTGCATCCCCATGCCCGCAGGACCCAACCCAGCCGCTGCAGCGGCCAGGTTGTTGCTGCTCATGCTATTACCCAGCCCACCAGCACCCAGCATCAACCCAGCTGCTGCTGCTGCAGCTGCACTGCTGCCGTCATCATGGCCTGCCTGCTGTGCAAGCAGCTGCTCCATACCATGCAGCTGGTCGCTGCTGCCAAAGCTCCTCTGCATACCACTAGCGCCTCCAGCAGCTGCTGCTGCTGCTGCCGCCGCCGCTGCTGCATTGGGGCCCAACGGCTGCTGGCTGCCAAAACCCTGTGCGCCAGCTAGGCCGGTGTGCCCAAAACCCTGGCCAAACCCTTGATGCACACCTGCTGTAGCTCCCAGGCCTGGAACCCCACCAGGACCAAACACATTGCCTTGCGTGCTGGCAATGCTGCTCGCTGAGTCAGATACATGCATAGCGCTGCTGCCGACCGGCGCGGGCCTGACTGCAGTTGCTGCTGTGCCAGTTCCTGCACCAGTACTAGACGCTGCGGGGCCGGTGCCCAGCAAAAGCTTCTGCAGGGCGTCACCATTCTCTGAGTTCTCAGGCACGGCATCCTGCAAAACAGCAGACACAACAACGCAGTCAGCAACACGCTGATGCACACAATACAAACAAGCTGACTGGTGTGGTCCATGAGAAGCGCGCCTGACAATGGCAGACAGCTGCTACCATAGCTTGAACTCTACACATCGTCTGTAGCATGCACCCAGCCTGATTTACAACCTTGACATGCAGCAGGCAAGGTACTTCATCAAAAGCTACCGTATGCTTACCAGCCCAGATAGGTCCGTTCTGCTGCCTCGGAAGTAGCCGCTAGCAAGAGCCTGCTGCAGCAATAGCTGTTGCCGCTGTTGTTGCTGCTGCTGTTGCAGCAGCTGTGCAGCATGGGGCTGCTGCTGAGATCCCTGGCCTCCGTGCTGCTGCTGCTGTTGTTGCTGCTGCCTGTTGATCAGGTTCAGCAGACCACCAGGCTGCCCCGAAGTGTCCCAGCTCTGAGACAAGGGGCCTATGTTGAGTGGAGGTGATACACCAGCATGCATCCTGTCCAGCATGCCACTGACAGGCCGCACCATGCCCCTATGTGCTGCTTGCTGCATAGCATCCGCTTGCTGCTGTTGCAGCGCCAGCGCCATGTTTGGATCGAAACTAGGAGGCCTTGGTATGGGCTGACCTTGTGACCTGGCATGACCAAACTGCTGGTGCTGCTGTTGCAGCTGCTGCTCCAGCTCTAACTGCTGCATGGCTGCTGCAACTTGTGCTGAAGCCAGGGCGTGCTGGCTGCCACCGCCTGCCCCTTGTCGCGGCGTGCTGCCATCCCCACTCAGGACCCTGGACTGCCGCACTCCTGCTGCTGCAGGATCAGGACCATGCCCTCCAGGATTGCCTGGCAAGCGGGACAGCTCTGCCTTGTTCATGGCTTTCAAGGCCGCTGCTGCATGGCGCACATCATAAAACTCAATAAACTTCTGGTTGCTGCGCTGTGGTGCCTGCTGAATGTCTTTGACTTCACCAAAGCGGCTGAAGATCCAAAGAAGCTGGTCATTGTTGGTGTCAGGATCCAGGTTGTACACCACTACTACACCCTGCGGATCACATGGACAGCAGCATAGGGTTCAAACAAGTTGCTGCTGCTGCAGGCTAGCTGAGCACCCCCCCAATAGGTCCAGAAGAACAAATAGCACACACACCATGTTGACACTGGTCACAACTGAGCCCACTACAGCTGACAGATATCTAACTATCAGGATGCCCGCTTCCGTGACGATCAATAGATCGACCGCGGCGTCTGCATGCCTCATACCTGATTGACCTGATTTGTCTCTCCTTTCTTAGGCGCAGAGTAGCCAACCTCAAGCGGCCTGCCACCCAGCAATACGCCTTGCAAAGACTGCGCTGCTGACATAGCACAGCGCAGGTCAAAGTAGCCCACTATAACCAACCCCTGCTGCTTGCATGCTGTGTACAGGATGCGCAGGTCACCATGTGCAGCAAACAGCCGTCTAACATCCTCGTCTGGCACATCAGCTGCTACATTCTGCACAAAGAGTGTGCGAGAAGGTGTATCGACTGGCGCCAGGTCAGCTAGTGAGGCCACACTGGGGAGCGCTAAGCCTCCTGCAGCTGCTGCACTGCTACTTGCACCATGAGCCATGCCTAGCAGTTGATCTGCAGCTTCTGCAGGATCATGGCCCAGCTCCAGGCCACCTACAGAGCTAAAAACATCTTCTTCTATGCTGGCTGTGCTGCCAACTCTGCGCCGCAGCGGCTTGCCTGCTGCTGGTGCCCCTGCAGGCGCTGCTGCATGAGGTGATGGTGCTGGCTTGCTGGCTGCTGGTGTATGCTGTTCGCTGTCACCGTCCAGGTCTGGCAGCAACCTGCGCAACATAACACATGTTGAGACATGGAGAAATGCAGTACCAGGATCAAGCTCAGGTGACATCAGCAAGCTGTTACTCATAGGTCTGTGCTGGAAACTGCATTATTGAGGGCATTAAGCAGACACACCACTCTCCGGTATAGCTTGCAGGAACACTTGATCTGCTTGACTCCAGGACTCACCTCCCTAGGGCAGCAAGATCTAACGGGTCCATTTGCTCAGAGGATTCGTCTGCTGCACCTGCACAATCAACACCATGTAGGGTGATTCAAATGGCCCCACATGTAGCACCTCTTCGCTGACTACAACTGTCGCTTGTTCAGCGGCATGCTCACAGTTGCAACAGCACTCATGCCACTCAGCGAATACCACCACAACGTTTGTAGCTACCTGCAAAGTGACGACCATGCGCGGAGGATGCGCTGTCCACCAAGGAGAGCTTGGTGTCGAAGAACTGACCGAGTGTGTCTGTTGTGAAGTGGTTGCCAGCTGTGGCGCGCGATGCGTCCGCTCCGACCTGCGCCAATGATACGGCATAACAATCAAATGTGACAGCTATCACTCAACAAAATGTGTTGGCGCTTGAGTACAAGAGGAGCTAATGCCCGCGTGAACAGAGTAAACGCTCTGCCACTCCCTCGCGCATACCCCGCCTCTCACCTTCAGAGCACTGGAGCCCTGCTCATTCTGTTCCTGAAATGAAACTGCTGGTGCCGCGATACTGTAGGGAGGAGGCCACCCGCTGGTAAGGGGCTGATGGCCCCCGTCCATATAGCAGAGTGCAGACCACTGCGCTGCAATGTTTCCGCTGCTAGAAGCTTTCTTAATGGTCCTGAGGGTTCGGTCACGCCGCAAGGACGCCAACGAGACCTGCCGAGTCCAGCTTTCTGTCAGTGGCAACCCCTTAACCTGTGGATACAGACACAGCACATGCAAACATCGCCCTGAACCAATCCAACTATCAACATAACGCTGTTATCAATGCAATCGAGCTGCCATGTTGCTGCATTGCGCGGTATGCGCAAAAGGATGTTGCAGTTCTCCTGACCATGCACGTACGAAGGCTCGCTGCAAGCCAGAAGAAAGCCTTCACTCCTGAAATATGGTTATATATACCATCGTCCCTGCTTACCTAGCACTCTGCCTTGAATGCAGAGGACCTTGGTCTTCACCAGAATCAACCGATTACTGCCAAGCCTTCAACAGTGAACGTAGGTGGCAATAACGCTATAGAAGCACTCCGGATGGTGTCAACAGAGCCCTCAGAATGTTGGACCGTGTTGTGCACTGACTGCAGCAACGAGGCGGTTGATAGAGCTGACATAGATATTGCAAGACTGGTCCACAACGCACTCGGCAAAGGTGTCTGGGCCACTACGGTTTCAACGCCGTGAACTTCCGGTAAGTTACAACTGTTCGACTTCTGCCTCTGGCGCCAGCGCAGAAGTGCTTTTGTGGCAGCTGCAACACACAAACCCATTGTAAGAGCACATACTCCAGACTCGGCTCCTGCGCACAAAGAGTTCGGCTGACTTTCGCAGCATGACCACCATTAGCGACCTGCAACAAAGGTTTACAGCGATCAACTCAAGGTTGCAGGGTGTAGAAACAGCAGCAACTTTATACTGTAGATTCAAGACTATACTCGACAGAATCGCAGCAGTTGAGGAAGCCATCAGCATCAGCCAGGTAACCCAACCAGTGTACCCACCAACCTGAAGGCACAGTGTACTTCACCCGTGGAACTTCCAGCGCAAGTTGCTTATGCTCATTCGGCACGCGATGTGACTATTGAAGGCGCGTTTCTTGCTCTGGTTGCACTGTTTGGTATGCTAACACACCGATGCTGCAGCACACAGCACCTACAGCCACTGCTGTGCAACAGCAGGCTGTGCAAGGGAATAGACACACTGCCATGCGCATCGTGCATCACCCCGCAGGTTTCAGATGAACAGCAACCTACATCGGATGCGGCAGCTGAAGCAGCAGCAGCAGCTAGCCGGCAAGCCGCATATGATGCAGCAATGACGGATAACATGACAGGACAGTCAGCGAGCCCGATTCAGAAACGCCTGGCAAAGGAACTTTACGACAAGGGCTTCTCGGACTTCAGGTATATCAGATGCCACTCAACATCCTGTCTGCCTAAGTATGCCTCAACTGGACCTGAAATTGGATGGGAGTTGTCTAGACTTGCTGCTGCTGCTGCTGCTGCTGCTGGCAGCGCTGATGCCAGCACAGGTAACAAAGCATGTGTTGAGCATCACATCAGAGTGCACATCACACTCTGTGTCTTATGGTGATGATGCAACAATAGCCACGAATGATGTTGAACAATCCAATGTGCTATACATGTAGTAGCACAAGCATTTAGCATCCAAGTATCCACTGTTGCATAAGGACCTTTGTTTTACTGTTCTGGTGCCATCAATATTCCTCAAGTTGCTCAGTGTGCACAGTTGTGCTGTCAAAATCACGGCAATTTGCACACAGCGTGCTTGGCTGACAGTCGATCCGTCTCATGCGTGTGCCACAACAATCATGATTTTGATGACCTGCAGGCAGCCGACAAACGCCATTGCATAACATTCAGATTTTCAAACCATTATTCCTCACAAAGTTCCAGGTTACCAATTATTAGCGAGTATCAAGAAAAACCAACGAAGTGCATATGATTGATCGTGGTGTCTGCAGGTTTGTTCGTGTGCCAGAAGAGTACTATGACCGCCCGTTAGAATTCCGTCAGCAGTGTCTACAGGCAGCCAGCATCGACCACCTGTGCAAGAGCATCATCATGGAGAACACCAAGGCACACCCATCAGTCAAGGGCTGGGAGAACCCAAATAACAGCAAGTACTACGTTATTATTGTCCAGGTGGCAAAGATAACAGTATTATAACCTTGTTATTTCTGACATATGTTGACTTTGCAGTTATCATCTTTCGGTCTGAGCCGATTTAGGCTGCTATGTAGGCTGCTATGTCCGGTTGTGGTTGTGACTCGTAGTCGCTGTTGCAGTTTGCTCTGCACATGCTTGAGGGTGTACAGTACTATGCGACTAGGGCAATTGCTGCTTTGGCTACAATCGGCAGCAGCAGTGCTGCAACTGCAGCAGCAGCAGCATGGTGGTGTGAGAATATATTCAGCAGGAACAGGTGCGATTGTTACGCTCGACCTTTCCCTGTAGTATAAGCCCTGTACAACATACTGTGCGTCTCACAGCATAACTCATCTGTTTGTCTGTGCTAAAGCCTGCGTGCCTCTTCAGAACTGTGCCATTATTGTGGATAATAAATAGTAGTTTATGCCCACAATCTTATGGTATTGCTAGTTTTAAAGGTGTTTTGTTTGTATAGGTAGCCTATACCCAGTGGGTATTCTGCAGCTGCCGCAGTGAGCTTTGTACCGTACAAGATGATTGAATCATTGCTGCTGGGCTGTTGCCCCTGCCCTTGCTGCTATCGCACCTACAGCAACAACCATAGCTGCAACCGCCAACACACAGTCATCAACTATGAATTTTCAAAATTCAACTTCCAAAGCTTCATTCCGACACCTTGATCCAGTCTGAGTATTGGCAAATCCCAGCGAGCCAAGTGCCACAAACTGAGTACACTGTTCTGCTTCATCCCAGGTATGTGTTGGGAGATCCAGCATTAAACCCCACGCCAACCTCGGACCATGGCCTATGCTGGCTGCTGTGTCCAGTGGTACCACCCGGGCCTCCATAGGCCCTAGGGTGGCTCAGAACCAGCCCCTGCAATAATTAGGTATACCTCCCCTTAAGAGCAACCTAGAAGCAGGAGAAGAAGCATATGTCGGATGGCGGCGCTTGCTTGATATTTCACGTTGCATGACCCACACTTCCAAACCTTCACATGCACTGTGCAAGCTCTATCTTATTGAGCAAACCACTGCTGCTGCTGCTGCTGCTGCTGCTGCTATAATGCTCAGTACACGGCTCGCCTGAATGCTGATAAGTTGAAGAACCACATACACCGGCTCAACGGCGGCAAGATAGGCAAGCAATACTTCAACATGAGACTCTGTCCAGAAGATGTTTCAGATCAGCTGTCAGGCTATGAACACAATGCAGTATCCCCAATAGGTGGGTGGGGCTGGCTTGGAGTGTAGGATTATGGGTTTGCTGTTTTTGTAGAAATTTCTATCGAGTTGTGATTCAACAATGTGCTACGATGCAAGCTGTGCTAGGATCAGGGTCAGACAAGTTCAAGATGCTTAAACCCTAAATCTGCAATTAGGTCGGTGTGGTTTGCCAACTTGGTGGTGACTGGGACCTGGGACCTACTAGTACTTGCTGCACAAGACAATATAAGCTGATATCAGTAGATCCTTTCAACTTGATGTTTGTCCCAATTTGTGGCTTGCTGCAACGTGTGTGGGTGTTTACATACGTTGATGACTTACTGCTCCAGCTGACTTTGAACTGTTCTCTTGTCACAGGTGCAACATGCATTGTCTGTCTGCAGCATTCACAGAGCCATTGTACAGTCATGATTCTTCTACATAAAAAGTGGTGTGTAACTTCGCAGACACTTCAACAGCATGGCAGCTGCATGATCCCCATGGTCATCCCAAATCAAATCGCAAACTGGGTGTGATATTGTGGCTACTGACATCAAGTGCAGCTGGTGGTCAACACAGTTGATTCCAGGCACAAGCTGTCGTTAACAACCCTTCCTTGTTTGCAAGGCATCCTGCAGCAATGATTGCTTCTTGATAAAGCTTAGTTCGCCACACGTCTGACACATCTGACACGAGCTTCCCAGGCAACAGGTGTCTGATTGTTTTTCTTCCTTGTTTGCAAGGCACCTGCAACAATCGCTTCTTTGGTAAACAATGAATTGCTGTGGCTGTCATGCAGGCATCAAGACGCCTCTTCCCATCATAATGAGTCATGAGATTGCCAAACTCAAGCCAGACTTCTTTTGGATTGGTGCTGGAGAAGTGGACCTGAAAGTTGGGATGTCAGCAGCAGAATTTGTTGAGAAGTATCATCCTATGGTTATAGATTGCACTTATGAGGGCATACGAGAGGAAAACCCTTGAAGATCATCTCAGCCAGCGTGTACACAGTGTGAACTCACTTGCTCATCAAGCCCACTCATCACTGCATATCTCAGGCATGTATAGATCAGGCTAGAGAGATGCCACAGTGCTTGGCTAAAAACTTGACATCCTCCGGCAGATCCAGACTGAAAGACACATTTCCAATAGTGACTGAGCCATGCAACAGGTCAGCATGTGTGCCATACCAAAAGGTCAGAATGGCACCTCGTTATCTGGTATTTTGGGTGTGCCTGCAGTCGGCTGTACCAGGCAGCTCTCGTGCAGGAAGTCTTTGGATGGTAGCTAGCATTGGCTGTTGGGAACGAACACCACACCAGATTACCTGAGGCTGTGCAACTCGGCCAACAGTGGCTCTGTGTGTTTTTGGGCAGTGTGGCACTGGCTGTGCCCCTTGTTGTGTCACGCTACTGTACATGTTGCGACCTTCAAGCAGGCTGCTGCTGTCGGCTTCATGACGTAATGTTACACGTAAGAATAGTGTTGTTGTGTTCCAGCACCGTGTTCGGATGGTGATGACCTGGTGATCACAGAGATGGTTGCCCAATGTGAATGTCATCATGACAACCACCGTGGTTGTCATGATGCTATTGGATAGGCTACTGGATAGTGGTGGTTCACAAACAATTACGAAGTTTTACTTCTGTTGTAGTGTGCAAACATCATCCTCCACGGGTGATATCAGGCGACACCTACTTGGCTTTATGCACAAGCGGTGGCAGTCTGCATTCGAGTTTGTGCGTCAAAGTTTTCTTGGAATCAATATGTGTGTTCGCTATCATAGCATGATGTAGCCCTGTGCTGGCCTGGCGATCACTGGGCAGCTTGCTATGACAGTGCTGAAGAAGAAGAATGCCAGTGCTGGTGCAGTAATGCCCAATGCTATGACATTGCTGTTGCAACAGTGCCCAGTGAATTGTTTGTTCCCTGTAATAGCTGACAGCCTGCAAACGACAAAATGCTCGGGTGGCGGCCACTTGCATTTGGTATAGAGCAACTTGCTTGGCACTCTGTGCATGAGCTATACTTTACACACTGCGGCTTTCACCCAGACCACAGCATGTGTGCAACACATGGCAGTTGCAGCTTTGCCTAGCGCATCTTGTTGCCTTGGCTCAGATAATGTTACTGCATCAGCGTGTGTGCAACATGTGGCTGACCCAAAGATAGGCACCGTGACAAGCATGCAGATTGCATTCCGTAGCCAACATAGACAAATTGTTTGTTGTATGAAGGAGGCTGCTATAAAGCAGGTCCTCCCAATCCAAAAATGAAACCGTGGAAAACACGTTGTGCCTTCCCGCACCCGCCGCAGGCTTAGTGCAATGCAAGCAGTCGGGCACGCACAGGGGGCCTACGTGATCACCCCCATGTGCCGGTCAGGTAAGTATGAAGAGGCTGGGGTCCGGGACTGGGGTCGTCCGCCGAGCAAGGGTAGTCGAGCAGGCGCGGACAGCTGCCTGCCGGAGCATGCTGCCACATCAGCAGAGCATGGTAGCTCCTTACGGCTGGTAGCTCCGCCATCAAAGCTATACATGCATCAACATTGTATCAATACATACCGCATTAGCTTTGTCCACCAGAAAGGTGGCCTAAAGCCGGCCCTTGGTGCTGCGCAGTATATATCGATCATCATGAAGGCTGCTGAAACTCAAGGCTTTGGCTGTGCCAGACGACAGCGCGATGCAAAGCAGTCTATGACACAAGCTCAAACGTGACACCATCCCGTACTGGCTTGCGCCATTGTGCGTCCGATAGCATGTCATGGTTCTGTCTGCTGCTGTAGTGCAGCTGTACTGCCGCAAAGCTGTTTGGCGATTCGGCGCATAGAGCCGCTTGCGCGCACGGCAGCCACTTTGATATCCATTTCAGGTTGGTTACGATCCAACACCAGGGGCCTGCTCGTACTGGCATCAACGCCGTGCACAGTCACATGCAGTACAGGCTGCCGCCCCGGCAGCTGTGCCACACGGCACTTGCATGAGCTCGAGTCCAAAAACCTTCAAACGGCTGCTTATGAAGAGTGCTACTGCTGCTGCTCAACCGCTGCTGCTGTTGCCAGCTAACCGTTGCTCTAGGGCCTGTTGGACAAAATGTCTTCTTGCCAATATCCCCACAGTAACTTACTGTGAAGTTCACCAGCCGTGATCATCCAATGCCAGCCATTGCATGAGCGCCGTTGCAGCTGCTCTCGCTGCTGCTTCCAGTTGCACCTCCCCAACTCAGGTGTCTTTGCTGCTGCTGCTGCTACTGCTGGCCTCACTGGTCCCTTGCTGCTGGCCACTGCTGCTGCCCAGGTGTCGCTGCTGCCAGCAGTAGGCCTTGCAAAGTCTCGCTCGCAGGCCTGAATCACCAAAAGGCCTTGCTGCCCATCCCCAGGAGTGTCAGCTTCAGAAATTGTCAGAGCTTTGCCATGAGCAGCCCAACACTTTGGTGGCATAGCCCATGCATGGCGCGACAGCTGTAGCCACCGCATCTATCCTGTTTGCATTCGTTCAGGCACTTTTGGTATAACCAGCCCTGACCGTCACCAGCCATCCGGTGAATGTAGTTGCTGCTGCTTCCACGCACTGCTGCCCAACCCAGGTGTCTTTGCTGCTGTTGCTGCTGCTGCTACTCCTGATGGAGTTGGTACCCGGAAGTTGTGCCCTGCAACTGCTGCTGCCCATGTTCTGGCAGCAGCAGGGCTTTCACCATGATTCACAATACCAAGGTGCCCTGCAGATGTATGCTGCTGTTTCATACCAGTGCCGGTCTCAGGCTTGTCGCCTTCCTGCTGCTGCCAGCTATCATGCACCGCTGCTGTTGCTGTTGCTGCTGCTGCTGCTGGTGGAGGCAGTGTTGCAAACGAGTCCTCAGCAGAAACAGTAGGCACGATTCCAAGTGGCGAGTTACATTCTGTAGATTCCCAGCTGCTGTGTCCGCTGCCAGATCTGATTGCACTTGCTTGCTGCACTGCTGCTGCTGCTGTCGTGGCTGGCTGGTGGCCATGAGCAGCAGTGCTGTATGCAGGATCAGCCCAGCTTCTCCTGTGTATGCCTGCTGGGACTGCTGCTGCTGCTGCTGCTGCTGCTGGTGGACGGTCCCAGCTGCTGTGCACCCCTGCTGCTGCTGGTGCCGCTGTTTGATCCCAATTGTTTTGCACTCCTGCCTGCGCTGCTGCTGCTGCTGGTGCTGCTGCTGCTGCTGGTGATCCTGCAAAGGCTGGATCACCAAAGGAGTCCTCAGCAGAAACAGTAGGCTGCACAGCAGCTGGAGATGGGTAGGGGGTAGTGGTTGGGGTTACATACGGTGTGGTGCTGTTATTGTCACAACCGCTGTAACTGCTGATCTGGCTAGCAGCAGTAGGATAGCTGCTGCTGCTGCTGCTGCTGCCAACCACTGCTGCTGCTGCTGGATTATGTCCTGCAAAGGCTTCCTGCAAGCGTAGATACTCAATGTATGCTGCTGCTTTGAGGGCCTGCTGCTGCTCAGCTGCCCAAGCAAACTCAAGGTTGCTGCTGCAAGGTTGCTGCTTTCCTGCAAGCGCTCCTGTTTCCTGCAGCCACTCAAACCCAGCTAAAGCCTGACTGGCACTGGGCCGGGCCTCAGGGTTGCCGTTGAGCAGCGCATTGAGCACCTCAGCAACCTTGGGGTTGCTGACTTGGCGGGAAATCTCCCGGCGCCAGTTGAAGGTTGCCACTCTTTGCAGGAAATCACTGAACTTCTTGGGGTTGCTGTGTTTTGGCGGGAAAAGCGCCTGGGGCAGCAACCCTGTCACTAACTGAAACACTGTCAGTCCAAGCTGGTAGATATCTGCTGCTGGTGTTGTCACAGCTGCTAGTTCTGACAGATCATCTATAACATGCCACTGCTGCTGCTGCTGTTGCTGCTGGGGCTTTTGTCCTGGAGGTTGCTGCTTTCCTGAAGGTTGCTGCTGTTGCAGGATTCTGTGTGTGATGTATTCCGGTGGCAGGTACTGCAGATCTAAACCCTTGACAAAGCCTGATAAGTCCTGAGCCCTGGTTGTTAAGCCCATGTCTGAGAGCCATGTGCCGCCCTGGGGATAGTCCCTCATCAAGATGTTGATGGGCTTGACGTCCCGGTGCACTAAACCCTGCAGCAAAAGGTACACGGGCTTGGGATACTGGTATAATTGTAGTTGTGTAGTGCTGCTGCAGCTGCTGCACAACAAGATGCTTGAAAGGCCCACGGTTAACGGTTACAAACTTGGTTACTGAGTTACTAAAGCCTGACGCCTTGGCACAGTGCATACCGATATGGTAGTTACGTAGAGTCTCCAGTCACAGCTTGCAGAAGGGAGTTCAGGGTTTAGGGTATAGGGTTGTAGGGTTCCTCTGAAATGGTGAAAACACATGACAGTAATGTTTCTCCTGAGATAGTTGCTACAAGCCGAGCATCTGAATATGTGCCCAGTCAGAGTATTAGCAAGCCAATAGAGCATTGAGCTCCCAATTAGAACGAAACTGCTGAAGAATATGTGACAAATAGGTAGGAAACTTGTTTACTGCCCCAGGCCCTGGAGTGTCAATGCATCAAGAAATGCATGACAACAAAGTGAGGCCAACTTCCTACACCACCTGCAGCCTTCCAGGCTGACAGGCTCAGATTCCAATGCTCAAGATATTTTGAATCAGAGGTACTGTTGATTCACAACTCATCACTGCAAATAAGATACCAACTTGCCAATACCAATACTCTGTGGGTTCAAAATCCTCCCGGCATTAGCCAGCGAGCCAGCGAAGGACTCAATGGATGTTGGCACCCTCCACATTCTTCACGGATACCGGCGGCCTCTGACCACCGAGACGTGGATCTCTGATCCAGTGGCACTTTAAATATACATGTATGCTATGCCAAGCGGTCACTCACCCGCTTTTCAAACTCCTGCAGCGCCTGTAGCACATGTACTGCAACATGCTGGGCCAACTTCTCAGCTATCCGATCCTGCAACAACGACGTGGGGAAGCCCCAAATGAGTCAGCCCTCAGGTACCTGCCAACAATACCCTGCGCCTCGGTTCGAAACCCTCCCGGCACTAGTAAGAGAGCGAGCAAATGACCCTTGGGATCCATAGTAACATTGTGTTAGGCCATGTAAGGCAGCTTGCCCAGCAGTGCAGGGGCCCGGCTGGTCATGACTCGAAATCTCAAATCTGACAGCTTAAAAGCATTGTAAAGCAGGTTGTTCTGCTCATAGTTGATTCAATCACAGGTTTCAAACTCAGATCAAACCAAGCGCTACGTCAACGCTGCACAATGCGCATTTAAGTGCGAACATCCCGATTGATGCAGGCCTGTGTGCCACTGCAACAAGCAGAAGGTGTAGTCGCTGCAGATTATGCATGGCATGACTTCAATTTAGCAGCAGCAGCAGCAAAGCTGCTTAGGCTAAGCAGCAGCAGCAGCAGCAGCAGCAGGTGATGTCAAGCAGCAGGAGCACATGCCTTGTTTGGATCCTCTTCATTCACCAGCTGAGCTCGCCAGTGCAGAGCATTCTGCCCACAATGCACATATAGGAAGTCCACTCCATCTCTATCCAGCGTTATCTTTAGTGGTGCGTTGATGTTGGGCAGGCCTTGAAGGTCCAGCAATGCACCATACTCAGCCAGCGGCTACAACAGCAGCAGCAGCAGTAGCAGCAGTTTGTTGCTTGGCAGCAAAACATCCTGCCAACAACGCATGTATATGAAGTCCACTCCGCCTTCGTGCATTCAGCTTTGGAATGTGCATTGGTATCCTGTACCCCCCGATGGTCAAGCAATGCACTGACATGTGCTAGCATTTCAAACACAGTCTGGCAACAGCAGCGCAACTGCCAACCATAGCTAGCACAATCTGCTTGCATTGCAAGCCCTTGCCATGGGAGACTCCCGGTGCGTTGTAGAGCGGCGTTGGGTGACCTTGGAACAATCTATGCACCAAAACAGCAGCTATCATGAGAATGCAGCATGTGTTTGGTAACTACTCCAGAGGCTGACCCTTGTAGCAGACAGCTACATATTCAGGTTCGTTCAGCACTCAGAAGTTGCATCAATCACGCAACGAAACTCGTTCACAAGCCATTCGCAAGTCCGGGCAATTCAGCTGCTGTTGTGGAAGGACTCTTCGATCGGATCAGCGCTTGCCCACCTGGCTGCGATTGCCGCCAATTGCCAATCGGTCCTTTAGCCAACGCTTTAGAACGCATGTTCCGTATGGCGTCTCGCATAACAACACCTTGGAAGCATCATTAGGAGATGTTGAAAGCACTTGGTATTTCACTGCTGAACTCGACATAGCGCTGTCGTCGTTTCCAGCATCGAACAGGGAGCACGCCGGGGCTGATTGATAGTCACACGATGTATTGCAAGTGGTAGCTCATGTCCGAGGTGCTATGAAGCAGTATACCCATCTTCGTAGCTAGGCTGAAGTAAGGATCGCTGTTGGAGTCCGACTTGACAGCCACAGCGGCCACGCTGCTGGTAGTTGATTTTTGAGCTATACATACTGCATCCTCTCCAATCCGTATGAGCACAGAAGTATCACGCCGTCGACCACTGGCTGGCAGGCAGTAGCTACAGTGGCAAAGCTCTTGTGCCTGCTCAACTTCTGGTCAAACCAGTGCTGCTGCAGCCCAGTCAACGTTCTCCTGCTGCTACAGCATGGTCGTCACACTGACAGTCCCGGGTTGAGACTGGCTGCACCTATGGTACAGTTGCTGTAGACAGCTTGCTGCATAACACAGCTTGCCCTTGAGGTCCTGCCATGATTGCCGCCAGCACTGCGACCAGCGGCTGCCGCAGCATTGGAACAGTCTCAACCACCGTTACACATGGATCCCTGCCTGCCATACACTCGCTGTGGGCCACTTCACCCATGACTGAAAGGAAGTGCTACCTTCTGGAGAATCTCCAGGCATCTGATGCCTGACCAGCCACACCAACATACAACAAGCAGTCCAGATGACCTGTGGTAACTCAACTGCATGACTCCCGCCAGCTAACTGAGACGTGATCATGTCAACCTATAGCGCAAACCCGCATGCCGTGCACAGCAGGTAAGAAAGGACCTTGGACAAAGCAAGGAGTAGTTCACGCACTCCTTGCCAATCAGGCTGCAGCCAGGGTCTGGATGCTAAACCCTGCATTTTGCAGCTCTGCCAGTAGTGAGCACCAAGCAACTGCTCAAAACTGACTCCATGCAGTTCAGGACAGTATACCAGAGCACTTGGGTGGTGGTGGTAAGACCAAAACATATCCGCACTTGGCAGAAGTGCACAAGGGCTAGCAATTGCACCCGGTGGCTGCGATAATGAGTAGGTGCCATAACCATTCAAGTCGCAAGGTGAGCATTGATGCAGGCTTATGAGATTGCTATGCAATGACAGCTTCATGCATTGCGGTCACGACCAATCAAAGAGTGCAGTCAACCTCAGATCATAACACATGGCCTCAATCTGACAGCTAGAACAATTACTACTGTTGTCACTCATGCGCAACTGAACAGAAAACACTTCAAGCCACCAGCTCCGTAAACGCTGCCGGGCCGACTAAAACAATAATGCACCTTCTGGTCAATGATTAGATGCCTAATTCAGCACCAGCAGACAGCCTGTGCCAATAACATAACTGAAGTAACAATCATTGTGGCATGGCTCAGTAGACCGCCCAAGGCTGTTGAAAACTAGGAGATGCACAGAAAGCACCTTGCGAGAT